>PVKM010033872.1:0-15789 GCA_004027735.1 Carollia perspicillata
AAACTCATAGAATTATACCCCTGTGTACAAATTTATTTTCAAGGTTATTTTTCACGAAAGTGGGAAGAAAGTATGTACTGTTTTGACAGAAGAGGGAGTGGATGAAGTCAACTATCACGACCCTCCCCCAATTTTTTTTTTTTTGGAGTTTTCCACTTCAGGAATTTTCTAAACTTGCATGAAGCTCAAATTAGACTGAAGTCTGGGTAAGGTACAAGTGTTCATTAAATCAAACAGGTAAGATCAAATGTCATCATCCTGGTGTTAGATATTTAGTGTTCAGTTGGATCTCGCAGAAAAAAATTACCAAGTACATAGTTTATGGCTGCATCCTTAAATAAATGAGGGATTGGCATGGACCTCTTGGACTTTGAGCAGACTGAAGAGATTTATGATCCAAACAACTTCCCAGTCCCCCAACCCAGGGCCACTGTGTAAAGTAAGTAGCTTCCTTGCTGCCAGTTCCCTTCTCTCTCCTTTCTGCAAATGGTCTCATTTGGCATTAAGGGCCAGGAGTTGAGTCTCTGCCACTTGATACCTAATATGAAACTTCTACCCCATCTGTCCTATACATGATGACAGATAAATCTCCCTTAAGTACAGGTCCTATCATGTCACTGTATAACCAGTACAGAAGCCTGCAATGATTCCTTAACACAATATCACCTAAATCCTTACCCTTGTACTCAGGGCTCTTTGAGATCTGATCCTAACCAATCTTTTCAATCCTTTCTCCTGTCAAACTGACTTTCTTGCTATTCCCAACGCATGCCTCACATTTTAGCAATGTTAAGACTTTGCTCATGCTAGTTGTCGAATTGTGTTCCGTGGACCAGAAGCATCAGTTTTACCTGGGAGCTTGTGAGGAATATAGGATGTCAGGCCCAACCTAGATCTACTAAATCAGATCTGCATTTTAACAAGATTTGCAGGTGTGCATATGCACATTAAGTTTTGAGAACCACTGCAAAACTATCAAATGCTTTTCCATGTGCTTGAAGGGCTATTATTATCATTAATTTCCCTGTCTAGAGAATATGGAAGTACGTAGAAAACAAAGTACTATCCAAAGTATGTGCCTAAGATATGTTGTCCAGCCCTCAGAGACAAAGGAATACATTGAGTGAATACTCAAAAATCTATAGATTGACTACATTGGTTTAAGTTCAGCAGCTAAAAAGGTAACTAAAATCACCATCCTTTACTGTCTGAAAAACCAGGCCTAACATAGACATCAGACCCACAAAAACACTAACGCACAGGGTCTTTTATGGATAGGATTTTTAACAGAAAAGAAAACTGCAAAAGAAAATGTGTTAAAGCCTGACAAGTAGCAAAAAAGTTTCTGAAGCAACTAAACAATCACTGTAAGTGCCCTTCAAACTGAGGGACTAGGTTTACTTGATGGACTCCAAGGTCATTAGGGGCTCCAGTATTCAATGATTTTATGAGGTTAGGTGACAACACTTCTACACTGACCCCTTTCCACCACCACCACCCACGCCCCCACGACTGTAGGGACCAAGGACAGCCCTGAGATTAAGTCTGAAGCTGCAAAGCCTGACTTCCTCTCTCAGCTCTCTCTAACCCCCAGCTTCTCATCCTCCCTGAAAAGCCCCAGCTCTGCACATGTGTCTACTACCATTACGCCTCCCCAGTGACCTCCTGGCACTTCACACTGCTCCTTGCCTTCATGAGTTCATCACTGACACACTTCTCAATCCCTCACACAGTTCAACGCTGCCAAGGTGACAGTGAGTTAAACTGAACTGCGTTAAAAAAAGCAAGTTAGGAAAGAAATACATCCTGCTAAACTTCCTAACTACCATCTTCTCCTCCCCTTATAATTCCTTAGTAACTTTCTTGAGAGAACTGAAGTGGGGTATCATTACATCATACTCTATAATGAGGGCACTGGACCTACTGAGAATTTACCCTTGGAGTCTCAAATATTTTATTTACTAAACACACTTTCAGTTCTGCCCCTGCCAAAACTGCTGATATGGGTCTTTGGGGACTTTGACCTAGAACTATTTCACATCTCAAAATGAAATCAATACAGTTACCATACATCTCTCTCACATTTTGCAAAAGCTTTTTACACACTATCCAATTCTATTCATCTTAACATCACATATATTTTCTACACATCTAAGAAATAGCAGAGTTAATCTTCTCTGTCAGAGTTAAGCTTCTGACCTAGTGTCCTGTGTATGATAAGATTATTGATGGAGATTTCTGTTCATATTCTTATGAGAGCCCTCCTAACTAAACCCAAAGGCTAGTTATGAAGTAAAATGTCAGTTTTTTTCCCAAGAACCCAGGTTCCCTTTCCTCTTAATTCCCAAGAAGGGCACAGGTTAAGGAAGTGTATTTCTTATAGCAGAGATTAAGAACTCTCTGCTTTAGAGATGGATTGTGTGGATTTCTTCCTGGCTCCACTGATTACTAGCTATGTGACTTGGGGCAATTTGTATAACCTCTCAAAGTTTGTGTTTCCTTATTTGTAAAGGAGAATAATATCTCTACATCTTGGGTTTTCATGAAGAATGAATGAGAAAATTATGGGTAGCGCAATGCCTGGGTAATTAATTTCATTTTACAATTGCTAAAAATCAGTCTCAGAGAGGACTGAGCAAAGTATTTCATTTCATTTCATTTCATTTCATTTCATTTCTGCAAAGCCAGCTTAATGCTGCAGATTCTCCTCTCTAGGACTCTCCTAGTTACATGCGGCTCTAGCACATGCCGCGCTGTCCATGTGGTGGGTAACCTGACTCCCATCTAAGGACAGTATGTGGTCTTGCTGTCCTTGTGCACACAGAATTCCTCTTGGCTATAACTTTGCATGTGAGTGTAGAGCAAACAGAAATGCAACATCCGTTTTTAAAAATTGGGTATGATCTTATCACATAAAAACTTATGTATTTGGGTCAGTGATATCAAAGAGGACAAATTCCATTTTCTATTTTAGGTTAAATATCAAAGGAAATACAGGAGTCAACCTATCTCTGTTTCTCTCTTACATTGATGTTTCTCTCTCTCTCTGTCTCTCTGTCTCTCTCTCTTCTCTTCCCTTCCCTTTCCTTCCTTCCTTCCCTCCCTCCCTCCCTCTCTCCCTCAAGTGAGTATTACAATTAAAAAAAGACAAATGGAGGAGTGGAATGTATTCATGGAGAAATTTGTATCTTTGTCTGAATCAATCTATCAGAGGATTGGTATAAAACAATGATTTGTTTTATGTGGGCTTGAGTAAATGATAGCTTTGGGGGCTAAGTCTAAAGGAAGAAAACACTGTAACTACAAGGGACAGTCAGGGTTCTGGGGAGGAGCAAACGAAAGAGCTGGGGAGAACCTGCAAAATACAAACCTTGTTGATTTGGCAGTTCTGCCGAAAGTTGACCTGAAAGTTGTTGATTGCATCCAAGATAGTAAGGCCCTTACCTCAGGGCAACTTTTCTCCTGACATCTCATCAGCACTGTCACTGCAGGTGCAGCAGAATGAGAGCAGGAGGCATTGCAGGCCCTTCTCCTGGAATCTAGGCCTCTACCACCACTGCTCCTTTGTTCCAAGGCTGGTTCCATTTCCATATTTTATCCTTAAATACGAAAAAAAGTCGTAAACCCAATCTTTAGCGAAATTCAAAAGTTCTCTAGCAATACAAAGTAAAAAGTAGCTTGTTACATAATTGGAGCCAATCATCTGTTTATCTTACTATTTGAATCCTAAGACCTGGATTTTTTTATATAGAGTTCTACAAATTTTTTTAAATTTAGTTACTATACTGCCATAATTGAGGGTCTATGAAATCACAATAAAATAAAGTGGGGGAAGTTTTTTTTTTTTACAAGAGAAATGACTCTTGAACACTTGCTCTTAGAACTATGCCTCCATATGAGAAAGCCAACTATCCTGAGATCACCATGCTGATCCCAAGCCACATAAAGAGGTTTGAGGAATGGCTTGAAAAGCCCAAGCCACATAAAGAGGTCCTGGAGGAATAGACACCATATAGAGACAGACAGACAGATAGACAGAGAGACACCAAATAGCACCAAGGTGCCAGTCATGTGAGTGAAGAAACCATCTTGGAAAAATGCAACTAGGCCCAGACAACCCAGCTGACAACACATGGATCAGAGATGAACCACCCCGCTAATGCTTCTTGAGTTCCTGACTGAAAAATATGAAGTCATGGGAGGAAGACTCTATGTCCAAAAGAGCCCCTCAGTGAGCAAGAGTTTCACAATACATCCCAGTTGTTTCCCAGCCTACTAAGATCTCAGCATCAGGCTGAGGAAGTAGTGACATTTCCTAATTCATGACCAGGCATCATATCCTTTGATGGAGAGGCAGTCTGAGAAAGCCATGAACAACGTGAACCCTGACATCAGGAAAACATGTGCGGTGAGGGTTGAGCCACATAGATATCCAAATAGAAATTTGCATGCTAAAGTGTAATCTTTTAAAATAGCTTCACAAAGTAAGTGGTTTTATATCAAAATACTGTTTTGCTATTGGAAGAACCGTGAGAACCAGGACTTTAACATGAAGAAGCATGATTGATAATGTCCTTGGCACTGTGTAAAATCAAGAAATTTAACAAAACACTAGTGAAGTGACAAAACATTAAGTATGATGAAGTAAAATTTCTAGTTATCTAGAAAACAACAGCTCACCCTTGACATTAGTTTAATGCAGCGATTTTCAACCTTTTTTTATCTCATGGCACAAATAAACTAAAATTACTAAAATTCTGCAGCACACCAGAAAATATATTTTTTGCCAATCTGACAAAAATATAAGTATAATTTTTATTCATTCACATTGATGGCTATTGTTGTATTGGCTGTTGTCATTTTTTTACTTTGACAACTGAAGGGAAAAGAAGTCAGTGCCTCTGGCTAAATAAATTTTTCCATAACATCTGTTATTTTGTGGATACTTCAAAATAATTATCTTTTTCTGTGAATGAAGGTTACTTAGTATGGCATTTGTTAATATAAGTGGATAAACACATATTGAATATTAATCTAAAATAGATAAAATCATGTGACATTTTGAAACACATGTTGCTAAGTAGTCAGATATTGCATGTTTTAAAAAATTATTGTGGCATACCAGTGTGCCATGGCACACTGATTGAAAATTACTGATTTAATGTGTTGCAAAGAAAAAGGTGATTTCTTTTCGGAAAAGCAAGAGATAAAGAACAAAAGGAAGAGCCAAATATGGAGACAATATGGTAAAGAAATCAAGAGATGTGAACCCTGGTTGGGTAGCTCAATTGGTTAGAGCATCATTTCAATTCACCAAGGTTGTGGATGTGATCCCTGGTCAAGGCACATACAAGAATCAACCAATGAATGCATAAATAGTAAATGTGCTGCAGAAGTGAGCACTGAATGCATAAAGAAATGGAACAATACATCAATGTTCTCTTTCTCTCTCTGTCTAAAAATAAATAAATATTTTTAAAAAGAAAGACCTGCCCTGGCTGGTGTAGCTCAGTGGATTGAGCGTGGGCCTGAGAACCAAAGCGTCACCGATTCAATCCCCAGTCAGGGCATATGCCTGGGTTGTGGGCCAGGTCCCCAGTAGCGGGGCATGAGAGGCAACCACACATGGATGTTTCATTCCCTTTCTTTCTCCTTCCCTTCCCCTCTCTCTAAAAATAAATAAATAAAATCTTTTAAAAAGAAAGACCTGAAAAAATAAAAACCTACTGTTACTCAAACATGATCTAAATAAACAGGTAAGGTGCATGTTTAGAATTTTCCATGTACCAAAACTTCCTTAAGAACTTTTCATAACCATCATTAAAATGCTCAGTTGATGTCAAATATCACCTTCTCTTCAAACAGGGTGAATATGTTCACAAGTCAAATTCACTCATTTTTGCAGGAACTGATAACCCTGTGCTGTAGAAAACAGAAGCTCTGCACTTACTCAAAATGCGATGAAATTCATCGTAACTCAATACATACAGACAACTCACACTCCTTTTCTGACTTAACTCACGTATGTCTTTCCTCAACTATTTTTCTCCCCTTCTTGCTCTGTTAGGTATAATACAAAAAAATTTTTTTCCATAATATCTGTTGTTTTGTGGACACTTCGAAATAATTATCTTTTTCTGCGAATGAAGGTTACTTAGTATGGCATTTGTTAATGTACAGTGGATAAATAAATATTGAAAATAATCTAAAATAGATAAAATCATGTGACATTTTAAAACATCTGAAACATATATTGCTAACCTGCCTTGCCTCACTTCTCTTTCCCAATTTTTGTCCAACGTAGCTACTATCAGATTCTTCAGTTGCTCACTTGTAAAAAGATCTAATGTTCTATTTTTTTCAGACCACTGAACCTACACAATATTCATTAAGCTAGCATAACTCTCCAGACATCCTAGCTCTTCAGGCAATGTTATAAGGGCATCATCATTGTTCATTGTATGATCTCTATGTATCCTGTCATCTATCCAGGGTAAGAGTGCCAAGGCCTTGGACTCTTCATTTGGTGGAGTCTAATTCTGTTCTCTTTACAAAGAGGTAGGGTTACACTCAGCAAAGGTTACCATTTACGTGAGACATGAAGCCTGCTAGCATAACTCATCACCAAAGTAAAACCCCTAGCTATTTTTTTCTCTCAAGGGCATACCGAGTGCTACCTAAAATCAAGAAGGAATACTTCAGGACGGGTCACATGTAGAACCCATATGCATCCAGAATCCACATTTTCATTTTAACACTCTGGAGTATGGTATTATTCCATAGCAGTCAAGCAAAAGGGTTTCTTTTTTCTTGTTAAAAAATCCTTTTCTAACCACTAAAGGAAAATACATTAGAATCTAATGTAAAGACTACGGTGGCTTTACCTAGAGAACTCAATACTTAAAAGGGAGCTTTCTTTTACAAATTATTCCTTTTCTGGAAGCAGGGTGGGGGTGATTGTCATATTTGCTTTTGTTTTATCATTTACTCAATGCTTTCCAAAAAATATGCTTTCAGAAATAAATAACACTTTAAATTGTTTAAGTAATTCCAAAGCTCAGTCCATCCTTTAGACCCCTGCATTAGGGAGTGGCAGTCTAAGCCACAGCCCTAGGTGCCAAATGCCTTTGCTTTTAGCCCAGTGTTCACCTTTATTTATCTTATCCTCTCATGGAATTTCATCTATTTGGTAATTATAAATCAGCGATTTTCAAAGCGTGATCAGGCCCTTAGATTTAAAAATATTTTAAAGACCAATGGATCTAGAGGAACCTTAGGGACCATCCCACTTCTCATTTCTCATCAGATATGAGATCACTGAGATCCCAAAAGGTCTTGCTCAAGGCCATGTAACTAGCGACAATAACAGATATAGAACCAAAAGTTCTTTGTGGGGATCATATGATTCAAATGTTGAATTGGGTAAATAAACTATCATAAACATAGTTTAAAAAAGTGTCAGGTTACAAATGCAGGTGATCCTGACTCTAATCTGTTGAATTATTGGCTTTAAAGTGAGCGCTAGACTTTCAAGTGGGTAACACAGAGGGAAATACAACCAATATTAAGGTTTGCCATATCTGTGAGGAAAAACTAAACTAGTAGCATAGGAGAAGCCCAATTATTCATGATACTAAGGACTGAGATATATATGCACACTGACAACATCCTTCTTATAGCAAACACAGAAATTTGTTTCATTAGATTTCTTATTATAACTTCAGACCAAAACATAAATTCACAGACATTAATATATGCCCTCTGAAGTTATGTTTTGGGAAATAACTCAATACCTCTTCTGGGTGCAAGTGCTATAGTTCTGGAAAGGTAAACATCTGGGTTTTTTTGGACATGAAAGGAGTTCCGTCTTAGTCAAGAATGCAGATGTTCTGGACTGACCTGCTGTCTGTAACTAACCTAGTGTGAGTAGAATCAGTTGAACTAAATTTTATCAAATTACAGTGAAATTTAGACAGAATTTCTTTTTTCTCTTTCTTGTAGGTACCCAGGGAAGTAAGAAAACATTTTCTCTCTGTGATTGTGTTTGGAATATGCTACAGAAATAACAGAGTAAGTACAAAAGGCACATGTGAAGTGCGTTTGTTGCATATGAATATAGGGGGAATTCTACTTATAAAAAATGTACCCCCAAATGCCCAAACTTTAAATTCTTATTTGCTTTATAAGTTATTTCTTATGCATAATTTAAGTGTTTAGTAACAGCCCACTGACTATTGGACTAAGACAAAGAAAGTTTAAAGCAAAACTATGAGAAGACATGATCCCCTAATAACTGGTCAAAAAGGAAAAAACTGAAATTATTATGCAATTCAAAAGAAAAATAAGGATTATAGGTTTAAAATGTGATACATTCCAATGTATACAGTTAGGCATTTCTATCAAAGCCACCTCTGACCTTTCTTTCACTAGATTGTGTTTGGTTTTGTTCATCCACAAGATAAAGAAGAAAACCACTAGAGTTTCTCTGACCATCAGTTCCCAGGTTAATAAAACCTCCAACATCAGATCAAGTTATTCTACCTTAGTTCAACCATTGTATATTGACCTCCAGAGGGTAGGTTCAGTTTTAAAAGCCTTTGGAGGGGTCCTGGTAATAGAGATACAGGTCCAGAGGAGAAGTTGCATTCATTAATGCAACTTTCTTGAAAAGTAGTAAACATGAGGAGAGCCTCCAGCTGCATGGCCTCAGAGAAAACAATAAAGAAATCCATGGGCCTCAGAAATAACTCCATGGTAGTTCTGTGGGTTGGCCATTTGTCTGTGGGCCAGATCAAAAGGGACAGTTGGTTTCTAGGAGCTCAGGCCCATAAAAAATATTCCAACTATCTAAGGAATGAGTTTCCTATTTTAAAAAATGGGGGCAGGAGAAGATGCTTTTTCAAAAACCTAGAAGATACAAGAGCAACTGTATGGAGGAGGAAAAAAATCTATTCAGTAAAATTTAGAAACCTTTAATATACAGTCTCTAAAAATTGCCAATACTCATTTCTCAAATGTAATTTCCCAGTGTTCTATTCCATGATCTCAGCTAATGGAAATGCTGGAGGAGAGAGAAAAAAGGTGGCATTGGAGCCGACATCGAATGTGACATCTAAATTAGAAGCATCATCCTTTTCAAAAAGGAAACTTAGGGTGTGGTTGGTAGCAGTTAAAACTGATCCAGTCAGTTCACAGCCACTGTGCACCTAGGTTTCAGAGCCTTGACACTATGGATGATAGTTTCTCTTCTATTTCTTAAACCAGATGCAGAGTCCCTGCAGCAGCCTGTCAGGATCCACTTGTGTTGTGACCCCCCTGTTTACCAAGGTAACCTACCTGCATGACAAAGTTTGGGTTTTACAGATAATTATAGGCATTATCAAAGAGGCACAAAGGAGGAAAGGGGAAATTTAAAAGGACCTCTCAAAGATTATTATTATTTTCTATCGGAGATAACTGAGTTCCAGAAAGGGTGAAATGTCAGAGAGCAACTCATGGTTTATCCTATGCTCTTTAGACTTTTGCTCTGTGTCAGTCCTCCAGTTCTGAAGGGCAATCCTTAATGGACTGTCCTTTCAAAGCAGACTTGGCTCTGCCTCACCTCAAGGCTTATCGGAGGCTCCTAACTAGCTAAAAGACATCATTATGAAGAAGTCAATGCACAAAGCAATATCTATTTCCTGCTTCGGTCACAGTCAGAAATCAGGATTGAGGAGGCTCCAGTATCACCTACTAGAAACAGCCGGATTTAATCAGCTAGGTCAAACCAAACTAAGGCTGAAGTCCTCTGGGCTCTCTGCCTCCCAGTTTCCAAACCTAACAGAACTGGAACCACTGCCCATTGCTGCTCCAAGGTGTGAGAAGCAGGGTAGGGACATAACCTGTACCACATACAGGATGGGCGACATAGGAAACAATGTCATTAAGAGAAAGAAGCACTACTACTGATCCTGGAAGCTCACTTTCAGCAGATGCTGTCAGGCCACGGGTGTCGATTATTGACACAAGTCTCGTCCATCTCCTGCTGCATTCCTTCCCTACGATATGCGGGTCCTGGGCATCAGGCCTCAAGCACTGGGCTGGTGGTCATTATGTCTCAACTAGGCCTCACCCAAGAGAAGGACTTCAGCTACTCCCTCTCTGGTCTCAGGATCAAGTTATAATTTAAAATATAATCCTAATTCTAGTGGGCTCTGTGGCACAATGGATAGCGCATTGGACTTCTAGTAATAAATTATAATCCTAAATCTAGAGGTCCCTGGGGCTAGAAATAGAAAGCAGGGGGTGAGGACTTAAGGAGGAAATTTACCACACATGCCACCCATTCATGTAGGCATTTATGTGAGACTAAACTAGCTATTGTCAGTAAACACTTTTTAATATATCAATATAACTCTTCGTTCTTAAAAGCTTTTAGATTATTTGTCTGAAATGAACCTCAAAACCTCAAGGTAGGCTGAACATTTTTGTAGCCCTATTTCACAGATAAAACACCTGAGGTCCACAGAGATTAAGAGTTTTCCAAGTTCCTAGGATCAGCTTCAACAAGAGAGTGGCAGACGTGAGATTCTGGCTCAAGTCCTCTAAGTCATGATTCAGGATCCTTAACAGATTACAACACTGCCCATACTACTTGAGCAATAATAAAGATTAAATCATGACTATATAGGTACTCAACAAAACACAATGACGTAAAAGACTTTTCAACTAACCTGTTTTCTATTTTGAAAAATGGCTCTTGGAGAATAAATTACAACTTTCTCATTAAACACAACCCTATGAAATTAAGATAAAAATAATTTATGCCTTACTGTAAAGCAAAAAAGAATGCCCAGCAGCTCCTTGTTTTGATTAAGAGACACTCAGTTGTCAATAATTATGATGAAAAAGCATACGCACTTACTACAGTGGCATCCCAAATCACCGTGTTCGAGTATGGTGAAAGTTTCCTCCATTCTGTGAATTCTCTGCCTGTTCTTCAGCATCTTCAAACAGCTCTACAACCAGAGGTCAATTTGTCATGTTTGAATGCTGAGTCCAGGCTACAGCCACAGTGCAAGTTCACTGGGACAGAGAGGAAGAGCAGAGAGCAGACTCAGACAATTTTCAGATTCTGAGGAAAAGTATCATGATCAGATTTTCAATTTGCTTTTTATTCCAATTAACCTTGAAATATAATTCATGTTTAAAAACTTAATAGTTGATATGTTGCAGACTCAGAAATTTCTATTGTTTTATTTTAAATCCAAATGATTCCTTGATAGAAACAATCAAAAAAGAAAAATAGCTGTTTTGTTTTGAATGAAATAGTTTTAATAGCTGTGAAAAAAACTGGTTCATTTTCATAGATTATCTTAACCATCTTCCCAATGAGTTCTTGGCATACAAACAAGAAAAGATGTGAGAATAAACATATTTTTTTAAAGAGTGAAACAAATGAAAACTGATACACAACTTTCTAAATACTTTACTGTGTAAGTGTCCTACAAAATAACTAATAATTAATTTAGGGAAGGATAAAAAACATGCTACCCTCATGGTAAATACTAAGTTTATACTTTATAAAAATTTCTCATTTATCCTAACATCAACATTTTGAGGTATGTACTATTACCTCCATTTTCTAAGTTAAAAAAACAAAACAAAACCTTAACATCAGAAATATTAAACACTTTGTCCAAGGTCACAAAGCTAGTAAATGCTGCAGCTAGGGTTCAAGTCCAAGATAGTTCCTGAGCCAAGTAAAGAAAATGTATTCATTTATATGTCAATTCAAAACAACTGAACATTTGCACATCACATTTAAGAAACATCTGTATTACACAATGATATATCTTGTTTTTTAAGATTTTATTTGTTTTATTTTAGAGAAGGGAAGGGAGGGAGAGAGGGAGAGAAACATCAATGTTTCTTAGGGCACAACCCAGGCATGTGCCCTAGACTGGGAATCGAACCCGTAACCCTTTGATTCGCAGGCTGGCACTCAGTCCACTGAGCCACACCAGCTAGGGCTTGATATTTCTCTTTAAAATAACATTTATTGAATTTTTCTGAAACTTACAAATTTATTATAATAAATCTAGAAAATCGATAATAACACAAAAAAGAAACTTTAAATTACCCATTTATTTCTCACCACCCAGAGAAAACTATTATTAACCTTTAGGGTATTTTATAGTAATACTACAGTACTTTTATAATGTATTTAACTTTATTTTAAAGATATTGAAAGAAAAGGTTTTTCTTGAGAGAAAGAGGCTACCTCCTGATTAGTGTAGCAATGATTCACATTCAGTGAAGAGATATTACCGGGTCTTACACTCAGAACAAAGGCCCAAAGAAGAAAAGTAATTTCGACAAAGTCATAGAGCAATTTTGTGGTACAATAGAACTAAAATACAGTTCCAGCACCCTGCCAAGTATTTGTTTCTTTACACATCTTTTGTGAGTTTCTACAGAATTTATAAGCCCTGACTCCAGATTATAGCCAAGTTTGTATTTTCTTCAAGTTATTTCTATTACATATAAGGCCCTTTCTCCCAACTAAATTAACTGTCATCATTTAAATTCTCTCTATTCTCTTGTTTTATATTTCAGGAGCTTGTTTATCATTCATTCCTTGTTAAGTGAAATTTTTCAACATCTTGGTAATAAATGACTAAGTCAAAATTAGCATCAGAAGACTTTGTCTCCTAAATTACTTTTGCCTTCATGAGCAGTTTTGACACTACCCTATGCCAACTCTTGAACACAGAAGAAACAAGATAACTGGAATCTTTAAGTGTATCTATTCATCTGTTCATTCACTGCACACCTATTTCCTGAGTACAGCCTACGGCCAGGTTCCAGATTCCATTCTTGGCCACAGTTCCTGTCCTCACAGAGCATGCATTCCTCCTATAATTCCACTTGGTATAGTATCTGTGACTCATGAACTATGCACAGAGGCAGGAAGGAGGTGTCCTGACATCAAACATCCAAGTGTTGAAACTGGGACACCCGAATATTCTGGTCATGTTGAATCTCTTCCCTTTTCAGAGGAAGTCTGCACCTTGATTATCACAGAAGTATTTCCTGAACATTCTGGAGAATCCAAGTGCATTGCAGAAAACGAGGCTGGGACTGCAGTCTCCACAGCAAGACTCTTGGTTTCCCCAGGTAATTATTCTTCAGGCTCTCCCTGCTCCTTCCTATTCAACTTTGAGCCAAGAGGAAGATTCTCTGCTTTTACCTGAACTAGTGACTATACTTCTCAGAAGGAAAAGAAGTGGAGAAATCAGAGAGCACTCCAAAGTTACTCATCAGGAAATTTTCTCCAAAACTGGCCTCCTTTCCCTGGAGCAGTGGCAGCTACACACAAAGGACAAAAATCCAGACAATGCCCTAGTAAATCTTATGCCAACTATTCCTGAACCAGCTATTCCCACTGAACATGAGATCCAGATTCCAAAGGAGGATTCCTACACCAACAGTGAAAATTCCTCTGACCTACAACCACAATGGTAAGGGCAGAGAGACCTAACATGCAGTCATTCAACAAATGTTCTTGGTTCTATAGATAGAACAATGAACATGGCAAAGCTCCTGCCTTCAGGGAGCTTGCATTCTGAGATTAATTACTTTATTGTTTTTTAGCCTGTACTACGATAAAATGGACCACCCCAGTAGCTCCTGAGGTTAATACATGTCTATCACCACAATTACTTTAGCAAACCTGGTTCCCCTCACTTCCACAACATTGTACAAAGTTAGTGATCAAGTTTGCACTTAAATGAATCACTTTAACTGTCATTTCTTCCTTGCCCTCCATCACCATGGATAAAATAGTAAGTCATGTACTTAGATTTACATTTAAGAGTTTGTTTATAGAGATTTACTGAAAAAAAATTAACAATGCTTAAATGGCAAATGGTTTTAAAGTGGAATCTTTTTCCAAAATAGAATGCAGTGTCCTACCACAATATAAATATGTAAAATATTTTGCAACACAGATTTACATTTAAGAGTTTGTTACAGAGACTTATTGCAAAAAATGAACAATGCTCAAATGGCAAATGGTTTTGAAGTGGAATCTTTTTCTGAAATAGAATGCAGTGTCCTATCACAATATAAATATGTAAAATATTTTGCAACACGGGTGTCTTCATAGTCAATCTTAGAATACAGATGTAATGATCTATATTGCATTGAGAGAACAAATGTATAAATGGGAAGATAATTATTCAGTAAGTGAATTTGCCAGTCAGGCTATGTTTAAAACAACATAATCACCACCATCACCACTCTCCAAACACAAACGTCAGCCCAAAATATTGATTTAAAAACAACCTAAAAGTTGATACTTAAGGCCTTGGCCAGTGGCTCAGTTGGTTAAGTGTCATTCCAGTACAGTACACCAAGTTTATGAGCTCCATCCCCAGTCAGGGCACATACAAGAAGCAACCAATGAATACATAAATAAGTGGAACAACAAACTACTGTCTATCTGTCTCTCTCACCAATCAATACAATTTTAAAAATTGATACTGAAAAGTCATTTATGATTTTTGCTTTCAACAATACCTAACATAGTCCACTAAATATTTTACCAGCATAAAGTTACCTTTAAATGTCTTCAATAAAACTTAAACAGCACTCTTGACTAGTTACCTGGTACAACTAAATATAGTCTGCTAATTACAAAGTAAGAAAATATTGGAATCTCTTTTAAGACAAGATTTCTTAAGTAATATTTGGGTCTATTAAATGAAGGAAATATATCATGTTAGAGATGGACAGAATCAGAGGTCACTTACATGAAGTTCCTCATTCTACAAATGACTAAAATACAGATTGGCTCGCGTTGTTGAGGGATGGTTCTTCATGCTGCTATGACTCTGGGACAGGTACTTCAAGTGTTTCTTGCAATGAAGACAATGAAGGAAAGACTTTGGACTTTAGAGACTAAAAGATCTGGAACAATGTATGTGAAGTACATAGTAGGAATTCAATAAATAGTAGCTATTACCTCACCGTATTGCTTTTTATCAAGATTAGTGAATCTCCAGTAACAGTACGACTGCGATTTCTATTGGTCTCCTGGAACCCCTTTAGCTTCTGGGATCTCCAGTTGCCTGAGCAGTAGCTACCCCGTAAATAAAGATTTCTCATGGGGTCAAGTAAGAGTGTATGTGGGGGTCAATAAATAAGACTGCGCATTTTTCAACATTTATTAAGTACATTTTGTGCTAGACCTGCCTTGGAAAGATAGCCAATACTGATACGTAAAGCTTTTCTCCATGAGTACCTGTGTTTAGCAGTGAGCCTTTAGGACTTAGAAAGACCTCGAATTTATAATATTTTTTCACAGGAGATTACCATCTTTATCATTAACAAAATCTTCTGTGGGTAAAATTATTGGGTAAAAGTTCCACGAAAGTTAACACATTTTTACAAAATGTCTATTATGAGCTACACTGTCCTAGGCAAGATAAATTGTCAATAGTCCCTTCCTCAGAAAAAAAGTTAACCTAATGTAGGAGATATATCACGTAACAGTCCATTGTATGATTTCCAGTTTTATTTGAGTCTCTCAGCAACCTCTGATTTAGATTAGTATAACAGATACTATCTTTGTTCTTCAGTTAATTATTAAAGCTCAGAGAGTTTAAGCAGCTTATCTGAGGTTACACAGTAAGTAGGTGGTAGAGCAGGCTTTAACACTTGGGGCTCCAAATAAAAAGGTTAATGTGTCTAGAAAGTTGTAAAACTTTAACCAAATTAATGTTATCATTTTCACTGTTTGACTCC
>PVKM010033873.1:0-15801 GCA_004027735.1 Carollia perspicillata
CTTCCTTCCACTAACACCTTTCTTGTCCTGACCCATTTCTAGGTAGTAAAACCCTCCATTTTGTACTTCTTGGGGCACCTCTCTGTTTACTAGATAAAATGCTGCTGGACTCACGCATCCTTCAATAAAGCCAACTAGACCTTTACAATTTACTCAGTTGGTTTTTTGTTACTTAGCAGCACATACCATTAACTAATCCACAAAACCTTATTCAAAATCTACCAATTGTACCTCTAATATCCCCTTTGTGATGCACCATCCAATCCATGATCCCGCATTGAGTGAGCTGTGGTCCCTATCGTCGCAGTCTCCAACTGGGGACATTTCTCAGTATCTTTCATGATCTGGACAACTGTGAAGAGTACTGACCACTTATTTTGTAGAAAGTCCCTCAGCTTAGGTGTACATGAATTTTCTTAATACTGGATTGAGGTTATGCATTTTTGACAGGAATATCACAGATGTGATGTTTTGCCTTTTGGAAGACATCTTATCAGGAAGTATACGATATGCATGAGGCCTTATTTCTGGTGATGTTAACTCCAATCACCTAGTTAAAGATACATCTATTAGTTTTCTCTGCTTTTCCCCCATTTGTAATTAAGAAGCATATTTTGTGGAGATGTATATTCTTTTGAGGCTATGTGCTCTTTGAGAAATTAAGATATGAGTGATTCTAAGGATAGGAAGCTTCTTTTTTCCTTCTTAACACTCACTATATTTTAAGGTATCTCCCCACTGACCCAATGGAGAGTGCTCAGCTTAGTTTTGAACCTTAGTAGATTTGGGGAGACAAGTCTGGGCAGCTAATGTCACAACTTTGGCTGTAGTTTAAGTCACTTTTTAGGTTGATCTTTGCCAGAATTTCCTTCCACAAGTATGGTGTAGCTCTTGAATACAATGCTTGGTCTAATGAGATAAAGACAGTCTCTTCTGCCTAGCATAAAACTGAAATGGATCTGAACCAACAGGTACAGAGGATGCTTTAACTCAGTAGCTAGTCAAGCAACACTAGTATTTAAGGGCTGCTGAGAACCTGCTTCAGGTACTGTATGTCATCACTTATTATTAAGCCGACACCCCAATGACAGTTGAAATAAAAATGGAAATACAGATATTCAAATTCTTTATGCACATTCATGTCTCTGTGCCTTTGCTTGTGCCGTTCTTTGCTTACCCCTCTTCTCCCCACTCCAGAGAATGTCCTTTCGTCCTTGAGCTCAGGTCAGACCTTGGGGCTGCTGTGACTCCTTTATGTCAGAGCATAAACTATGTTCTGACAGCATTTTTTATACTTTGTTTATGACAAATAGTATATTGTACAATGGTTGGTTATGGAGGTGTTTTTCACCCCTACTTAATTTTCAGGCTCTCAACTTTGAAACCATATTATTCTTTTCAGAACCACACAAAATGAAGTTTTGAATATACTGGGTAGTAAATATTGAGTAAATGAACTACATAATTCAAAAACATTAAAACAGCAAATAACATCTTATATTCTCTTATATTAATTTATTTATTGATCTTGTCTATCTATCTAATCTAGCTTTACCATTTTGATTATGAAAAGATTTAAGGTGACATTTAAATATATACAATGAGAGATAAAAATGATATTAAAGAAAAATAGATATGAAAAAGTAGGAGTGGAAGAAAGAAGCTAAGAGTGTATCAAGCAAAATAGGAGATTTAATCTAAATAAGTATTTATTCTGCCCAACACATTTGTAGATTGCTTTTAAATGCTGATCTTATTTTAAATATTTAATCATTTTCTTAATATCTTTTCGCCTCCTCTAAAGTCTAGTTATAATGTTCCGAAATTTTTTTAGGAATGGGAGTCTAAATAAATATATTTTAAAAAGAGCTCAAAAAATGCCATGAAACCTAAGGAACCATGTTGTATAGCCAGAAAATATTCAGTGTGATGAATTTTTTACTCAAAAGCCAATATATGGCCAATAACAATTTCTCTTAGAAGATTTAAAAAAATATTCATTTTAGAGAGAGCAAAGGAGGGAGGGAGGGAGGGAGAAAGTGAGGGAGTGTGGGAGGGAGGGGAGATTGATTTGTTTTTCCACTTATCAATGCATTCATTGGTTCTGTCCTTTATGTGCCCTGACTGGAGATCAAACCCACAACCTTGGCATATCAGGATGGAATAACGCTCTAACCAATGGAGCTACATGGCCAAGACTGTAAATAATAATTTCTAAAAATAAAACTCAGTAATAATCTTGAGTCATATGAAAATATTTAGTGATTACCAATCAAAATTTGTTGAAGCAATGCACATATACATACCTCCCATTCACATTTATGATTTTGGAACAAAGCTTCCTAGGACCCAGGGCAAGGTATGACACCTATAAGGTAAACTCAATGTGTGAAGTAAGAGCAAATCAATTCTGGTTGTTGGATTTTTCTCATTCTTAGATCTAACATATAGAAAAGAAAATTAGATCATGTGAATGCTATATTGAGGGAAACGGAAGAGTGAAATGTGAACAATAGCTGAATTTGTTCATGTGCATGCACCTTAATTTTGCGCTAAGTATTTGCATTCATCAAAAAATAAAGTGACTCCTCTGTTTAATGAATATCTGATCTATAGCTTGTACCTACTCAGGTATCTCATTAGATTAGGGGTTAAACTGAAACATTGTTTGGTCATATTATAGGAACACTTTTGTCAAGCTATGCATCAGCTTTGTTACATAGATCACATTTTTCTCACTTATTTATAAATTTAAAACTAAAATAAAGTCCACTTTCTCCCAGCAGTCATTTACTGATGCAAAGAGGCATCTCAGGCCCACAGATCAATGAGAAATTTCTAAAACCAGAAAGACAAAAAAATAGTTCAGACTTACTGATGCAGATACTTGCAAAAACCCTAATCAAACACTACTCGTTCCTTTCTAACACATTAAGTTTTCTTATCAAATCAGTAGTTTCATTGTCTTCAATGGGATTTGAAATAGGAAAAAGTAGCCAATTAAATTTTTCAAATATTCTACCTACTAAATCAAGGAAGGAACAGTATATAATTCACTAGTCCGGAGGAATAAAAGAAAAGGGCATATGTCAGTTTCCACTAGGGAGTCTCCTTTTCTTCCATTTTCAAATAAAACTGATACAGAAAAAAATACAACACATAATCACCTTTACCCTTAAATTCATTTTGAAAATGTTGTAAATGAGCTTCGTTATTAGGTCATTACGTGAAATATTCAGTGTTCCACATAAATTGGGAACTCAAAATAGTGTGGTCTGAATTACTTTTAAATAAAAAGTCTTTTGCTTCTCCTATTTCAGGCTGAATGAACTCATGTACCCACTTTAATTTTTTAAATGTATCTGCATGTGATTTGTGTTTTCACTAATTCAACAAAGCAAGTTAGAGGGAAATATTGGTAAAGGCCACCATCAAGCTCATTTCACAGGCAAATAAGCAACAAGCAGAATGAGTTTTGATGCTTCCTCAGATGCATTATTCTTCTAAGTGTGGATACTGCAACCTTATTTGATTTCCTTCAAGTTCATTATGTCAATGCTGGAAATTAATTGAACTCCTACATCAGAAGTTAGAGGCCAGAAAACATCAAACTTCTTTTGTATTTAAGTATAAAAATAATTCCGTTAAACAGAATAAATATATTCTTGAGTTCAACTCCTTTTATACATTTTTTGGATTGTGCAATTTCTAAGTGTTCATGTTCTAACAAAAATGATAGAATATGTTAAGTACATATAGCCTATTTGCAACCCATACAGAATTTTTCATAAAAGACTAGTAGTGAAAAACAATATATTTTGGTGGGTAAGAGTATGGGTTCCTGAGTTATCTAATTGTGTATTTAACAAGTTTTATTTCAGGCCCAGTTGTAAGTCCCGGAGATATGACAGTGAACAAAGCGATGTTGTTGCCCATACACTCGAGTGGGAGGCAGATGATAACATAAACCAGTAAATATCTGATTAATATATATCAAACAAAGTAAGAACATAGTCAGGGACAGAGAAGGTCCAGGGCTTCTACTTGGGTAAACTGGCCTCTTTAAGCTCAGTATTTACATCTTTATAATGTTGCCTTTCTCATAGAGTTGTGACAGATTAAATAAGATAATGCAGGTAAAATGCACTTAGATGCACTATAAATATATTAAGAGCTCATGAAATTAGGCTTGGCAGAAAACCCCCAATAACATTCTCTCTCACATGAAATTCAGGACTGCTGTGATGCCTCATTGTGTCAGGACCAGGTTGACCAGGTTCCTTCTCTTTTATTGCCCTACCTTTGTGGCCTCCAATTCAAGCACCAATCTGTCTGATGCAGCTCCAATGAAACTATCTCCATTCCAGCCAACATGAAAAAAAAAAATGGAAAGAGAACTTCCTCTCTTTCATTAAGGATATTTCTTGAATGCTACACATGAGGTCTATTTGAATGATTCAGAAGGTTGCAGCTATGGGCAACTGGCGACTGGCAGCTTTATCACGACAACATGCCCTCTCATGCATCATGTCTTTTGCAGAGTTTTTGGTGAAATAGCAATTCATTGAGGTGACTCAGCCCCCTACAGCCCAGGTTTGGCACCTTGCAACTTCTGGCTTTTCCCAAAACTAAAATCACCTTTGAAAGGGAAGAGGATTTCAGACTGTTGAACTGTTGGTGAGATTCAGGAAAATATGGGGCAGGTGATGGAAGTTGGGAGAAGTGTATGAGGTCCTAAGGTGTCTACTTTGAAGGGGACTGATGCATCATTGTCTTATGTTCAACGTTTCTTGTATCTTCTTCAATAAATGTCTATTTTTCATGATACATGGCTGAAAACCTCTGAACAGACCTCGTATATAATTTCTGCTTTTGTTTCATTGACTAGAACTTGTCTGGATTTAAGTGAAAGGGAGGCTGGGAAATGTTGGGTTTATTTATTTGTTTTTAAGCTATGAGGGTATATTCCAACTAAAACCAAAAATAGTTATTATAAAAATGAGGGAGAATAGTAGTGGCAGTCTCAGATACATGGGGCCAGCATTATTATGATTTACTTTACATAATAATCCAAGCCAGAAGATTCTTTTGCTCTAGAGTTGTTTTGAAACTTCCCTAACATGGAAGAGGGGAGAGAAGTGTTGCAACAGTGAGGATCTCAGATAATCTGGGATAAATAAAACTATCTTGTATTGAGCAGACATTAGCTAACTGCATCAATATTTTGATTTTAAGAGTAGAGGAAATATTCCATTCCTCCTACACAATACTGTTTTAATGAGGCTTATTTCTGGCTGGGTTTCCTATATGCTAAAATTTTAACAAATTAGTGTTTACTTCGGTAATATTTTAAATGAAGGAGAGTATACAATATGAAAAGATTTTTTAACCTGGCATAAAATTAATTCAGCTTTATTGTACTAGATTTTTCTGAATGTTACCTTAGAAACAAGCAAATCATGGTTTATAAGCACATCATGACTTTTAAAAATGAAAAATTCTATAAAGTCCACAAAACCTACTATCTACTTTTAGATGTTCTTAACTTTGTCAGTTAGTATGGGAGCTTTAAAGAATTGGTGGTAATTTATAGAAATTACATAATTTTGCAGCCTGGGGAACCAGGGGTTGGGGAGGCTGAAGGACTTGCTTGAGGGAAAACAACTACCAGAGACAGCTCAGAGATGGGACTTCCGGCTCCTAGATGAGTTGCTTTGTAAAAAAAAAAAAAAAAAAAAAAATTGTGAACTAGAAAAAACGTAGCCAAGGAAATGACTTTTATAAGCCCAGCTCTTACCACCATCCTTATAAAACTGAATTCAAGAGCAAAGAACACACAAGATATCCAGTGACCGTTACAGTATAAAAATGTCTCAATTTTGTATGAGTGGTTTGTTTGGGTCTTTAAATACTTTGGAATTTAAAAAAATAAGGATTTAATAATTTTCTCTATTGATACAGAAAAAAATATTATCTAGATGTCAGTTAAAATACATAATGCCCAACAAAAACACTTTTGCCTTTGGAAAAGAGAAACTTATTTTGAGGGCTTGGGGGTTTTATATTTCACACAGAATATTTAGGCTTGAAAACCATGCCAAATCTCAGAGAGGCTTTGAAAATTAAAGTTCATGTGCCCAGAATAAAGGTTAGTGCTTATTCTCAGTGCTTATTCTTATTACATCACTAAGAATAAGAATACTTAGTGATGCCCAGCCAGCTGATCAACATCATTTATTGAAAATTGCATGTGTTCAGGGCACAGGATTGGGAACATTAAAAAATAAATGGTAGCTCTGTTTCTCATATCAGAACAGTTATTATCTTACGGAAAACTCTCACATGAAAAACTGGAAGTATCTACAAAACTCATGGCAACTCTCTCAGTCTCTGTACATAAGAACAGAGGGATCAATGGAATTACTCAGAAAAGATTTGGGTAGTGAGTTGAAGAAAATCAAACCATGAGATTGCCAATGATGTATTTTATTAAAAGAGATTTCCAGGTCTTCAGAATGGCATGTGATGCTCAGTTTGTGTGAGTAAGGCATGACGATACCACCATGTTTGTCAGGCTGAAAGACGGATGCAATGAGATGAGGGTAGGTGGATACTGCAGAGGACAATGTGTGGGGCAGGAAGAAAAAAGCAGTTTGGCTGGAGAAATTTAAGAGTATTTACAAGATAGGTCATTATCTTGCAGATGATGGGACAATATTAAGAGACTGTGAAGGACAATGACATGATTTCTACCAACTCCAGTAATTCCTAATGTGTAGAAATTAGTATAAATAACTATGGGTAAAAGAAAGAGAAGAATAAGTAAAGTAGAAGGCATGAAGGAAGTAAGGACAAGAGAATGGGCTCTGTCAATTCTTGTCTTTGAAGTCAAAATTTATACTCAATCCCAACAATGCCTTTTTTTTTGCTGATGAATGACATACAATGAAGAATAGCTGCTCAAAACCTACACAATGGTAATGATGATAAAACTACAGCGATGGCAACCTGATGTGCAAGTCTATGCCCTTGTTCTTTCTAGGATTAAAGGGTGGTTTAAAACTGTTTTCATAACCTTTTTGCATAATGCTATGCTAATTTCACAAGAGGGTTTTTATTAAATATCTATATTCTTAACTGAGCTCCTCTCAGTCCTCAGTATCTAACCTTAAGTGGTTGTGATCAAGTGGTTACATTATCGTGATTACTAACTGTCATGATGTTAATGTTCACATAATATTTGCTGCTATGATTATGCACTAGCAGCTGGGAAGACTAATTTATTACTTGGCTATTATTGTTGAAGGTCATGTAGCTCCAATGTCCTGTTAAAGCATTTGATCACATTCTGCACCCTCTGCCAGAGAGAGGCTTTCTTTTGGCATTTTCTCAGGCTTCTGTGGAATTTATCACTTTCTCAACCAGCCAAGTAGAAGCAAGTAGCTACTTATTTCCATGGCTGCCAATAAAGTATCTGATTTTTCAAATGCCCTCTGTTCTCATACTCACCTTTACTTAAATGAGTAGTTGTAAGAAATGGTGTTTATAAACATCAGTTATCTATGCACTCAAACCTTCAAATATTTGTTAGAGACTGACTTAAGTTCCAAGTAGTACTTGAAATCTCAATTAGAAAACTTCACTATATAATTAATATCAGGTATATTAGAAGAATATTTCCCATTCTAACAACGACATGGTCTATTATATTGCAGGTGTAAATTGTGGCTTATAGAATTTTGGGTTGACCAAAAAGTCCACCGTATTTTTTTCTATAAAATAAAAGACACATTTTTCATCCACCAGTAACTTTATTGATTTGGATATTCTGAGTATAATAGCTATATCCTACTATTGGCTTCTAGTGGGTAGAGGCTAGGGGTGATGCTAAACATCTTCCAATGCTTAAGACAGCCCCACAGCAAAAAATTATTTGGCCACAATGTCAACAGTACCAAGAAACATCACAAACCACTTTGATACATTCCATCAGTCACAGCAACTTCTCTATACACTGGACATTTTTTTTTTTTTTGCATTTCAGTTGCATTTTTACCTTCTTTGATATAATAAAGCATAATATGCCAAAAATGTTATGATTTTCCCATTTCAATATTAAAATGGCTGCTCAAAAAATTCACCAATTTTGATTAGATTTTTAAAATGCATGCTGATATAACAGCTGTCACAACATAATGTAACAAAATTGTTTTAAATGAAGTTAAAGACAACTAAGCACTACTATGGCCATCATAAAGAAAAAAAGTAATGGACTTTTTGGCCAACCCAATAATTTTGAGACCAGCAGACAGAGAATCTATTTCAGTAAATGAATGAAGGAGAAAGTATGGATTGAAATGTAGAATTTAAGATAAGTGGAATAATGCAACTGGTTAAGGGTCCATACCCTCAATGCAAGAGAAAGGAGGTAGGATCCACTTCAGCATGTAGAAAAAGTAGAGAGGTTTTTGGAATCTGTCATAAATATCATAGAAAACTTCTCAATTAGACATTAGTTCAATCTCACAGTTATTCTTACTATTGAAGAGTAGAATGGGAAGTTGAAACATCAACTTAATGAGAAAACTTGTCTAGTCAGCATTAATATATTTATAACTAAACACAGCCTCACTAGATTAAACATTGGTGAATTAACAGAAGCAGTAGATCCTTAAGATAAGCCCAAGTTCAACTTCTGGTATGTAGAACACTCATGAAGAACTGCAGACCAGCCTGGCAGACCAAGTTGGCATGTAAGAACCATGTCCCACTGCACACCTTGAACAGAGTTCCAAACACAGAGCTGTATGGTAGATCTCAGCCTTTTACCTGGATGCAATTTTTGAGTAGTGGTCATGCTGTCATTATTTCTTCACACCTTATTTGTGTAGTTTTAAATCATAAGGGTAGAACATAGAAGACAATGGCATTTGATGAAATGACAGGTTAGGTTGGAGAGTAGTGGGAATATTCTGAAGGCGGTTGGAGTAGCCTGTTCGGGGACAGAGTAGGGTTCAAGTGGGAAGTCTGGTATATGGAAAGTCTCATGGAAGGAGAGACAGCAAAATATGGACCTGACATCTGTAGCTATAATTCTGGAATAGGCAGTCAGTGGTAATACTGACAATGATGACATTAAGAACATAGGAATATAAGGAAGATACAATTTTTTACTTTTGATATTTTAAGTCAATAAATGATAAATGTATAGAACAGAATGGAGCCAAAACAGAACTCTAGAAGATGATTACTTTCAGAAGTTAGGAAACAACAAATTGGAAAAATCAAAGAAAATGAGGATAGACAGATCAGAGGAAAAATGAGGCAAGATACACACCCACACACAAAGTGGTCTAGAAAAAAGTCATAGAGAATTTCAAGCTCAAACAGGTAGTCAATAGTGCCAAATGTCACAGAGAGAAAGGTCCAGAAATAAACAGGTAAAACAAGGACTGGGAACTGCCTGGAGGTCAGGAGGAAGTAGGATACAGGCTGGGGAGAGTAAGGAGGCAGCACGTGTAAACCGTTCTGCAAAGACGTTTCAGTAAAGCACTTCTCAAGATGGGGTGCTAGCTCAAGAGGAGCCAGGGAAATAGTTAAAGTAAAAGGAGAAATAACAATCTGTTGTTGTTTGTCCCTTCAGAGGAAAAGAATCTGGATGAGAGGGTGGTAGAGCATGGTTTTGGGGCAAGGCCCTACAAGGAAAGAGAATGGGATAAGAGTGGTGACTGCTACAGTGAAGCTAAGCAGTCACATGTTCTGAGAAGCATTTTTGTCCTCATATGTCAAATAAATGCAACTGCACTTTTTTTTTTGCATTTCTTTAACAAATCAATAACCATAGAACAACATCCTCTAAATCCTTTTGAAATTGCAGAGATAATGAGTTCTAGTTTTGGCTTAGAAAAACTTCTCTTCCATTTTCTTTTTTATTTCTGATTGCTTTTAAAATTCCACTTTAGGAATCTAGGAGTTGGATTCTTCCAATTTGCCAAAAGCCACCTGCTTATAGATTTCTGTTGTATGGTGGTGGTGTGTCACTTGTTAAAGCCACGTGAGCTTCCAACAACATGCAGGAGAGGAGCCTTGCAGAGATCCCCACGGGTCTCACAGAGGCTTTCCTCAGGCTATAACTGCTGCTTGCCTTTCCACAGATGCTTAGAATCCCATTCTGAATAGAAACGTTCCATCTTTGGTGAGAATCTTCAGTTGAATAAAAACTGTGAGAAGACAACAGCCCTCACTGGAGGCTCGGACGCCGACACTCAACATTTTGTTTCAGATTTATGTTCTCAGGCTTCTGCTCCTTTCTAATCCACCCATGTCTCTCTTTAGTAATTTGGTCTGTCAATGTGGCTTTAATTTTATTTGTATACTGATGACAACAGATTGATGTTATAAAATTAGCCTTAATGTTCTCTCTGCCACATCTGTGCTACATGCTTGCCAAAATAATGTCAAGGATAGGGTACGGAGAGATTTTGTTCAAGTCATCACTACCCGAATAGATGTTTTTATGAAATACAGGCACCACTTTTACTCTTTGGATTCTCCCTCTCAGTTTCTTTTAACTTCATATTGTAAACCCAATATTCTGAACATGAGAATACTAGACCCAATATAGTCTTTTCTATTTTTCTAATTAAAAATTAATATTGGTTAAAAAAAGAGAAGTATACATTAGCCAGAAAACCAATGACATCAAGTTCCAGCAATATAAATAGAGAAACACCACATCTACTTTAGAAAGCAAATGCCAGAACTACATGCCTTTTCATCTTAAGAAACTCTTTTGATCGATATTGAAAGGTTCAAGAACTTTAATAACAAAAGCTTGCATTTGAATAGGGCTATAAAGGTTTCAAAGAACATTTGTGTACATGGTCACATTTAATTCATATAAAAACCTTTCAAGATAGAAATTATTGTCACCCTCATTTTCAGTCAAAGACTTAAAGAACAGAGAACTCAAGTAACTTCCACAAGCTCATCTCTAAAGCAGGCAGCTGAGCTAAGGACCAAGTCTAGGTCTTTTGGGTTCAGACCTCAAGGTCTTTGTATAATTCCATATCACCTCCAAGCCACGTGAACTGTTCTAAGAATGTTCATGGCTTCTATTATACTAATGCTGTGTCCAGAACTACTGGAAATGAAAGTAGGATATACTTTTCTTCTCCCAGAAACAGGTGAACAGTTTTAGAAACTTGCATGAGTAATCTTGATTAGGCTGAATGTCAGAAAAAAAGTCTAGCTTTTCGTGGTTATGATAAAAAAAAAAGTTAATGTCCCTAGAACAATTATCACATACCAGAAACTCTATTAAGTGCTTTAAGTGAATTACCTAATTTAATCCTTACAACATATTATGAAGATTATTATTATCCCCATTTACCATGTAGGAATCGTGACAATGACAATTTAAATTGCTCAAAGATCATCCAGTTGGTTTAAAAAGAAGTCTGACTCCAGAGCCTGTGTGATTAACCTCTGTACATATTCCCTTTCAGCTAAAATACTTGGAATGCTAATGGTCTGTTGAGAAAGCTTTTTCTACAGAACAGTAATGTAGCACCTAAGAAAGTGTTGGCGGAGAAGTGCTGAGAAATGATGAAGAAAAGCGTGAGGAAATCAAGTTCCAAAGTATATCCGCTCTAGACAAATATACTGTCATACCCACAACTGCTGGGAAGCACGCCACCCAGGGTTCTGCTTTGCCTCCACTAGAACCCTCGCTAGCTTTGACAGGACCAGGTAACAGATCTGCACTGAATCACACACTCAGTTGCTCTATGGTTCTCATCACTTGCTCCAATGAGCCAAGCCCTTGCTCTAGATTCACATTAAATTATGAGGTTTAATTTGGATTTTGATAAATGATGTAATTAGTATACATAACATGATATTACAGCAATTAATCACTTAACTGCTCCTAAGAAAATGTCCTTGAATGTACCATATTTGGGCATCATTGACTCCCATTCATTCATTCATTCATTCATTCAATGTACAGTCAAAATAAAATCCAAACTCCTTCTGGATGACTATAAAAACCTATGTGACTTGGCTTCTGTTTATCACTCCGGACTTGTCTCTTAAAACTTTTCTCTGTGCTCCCTTATTTGCTTTTTTTATTCTTTTCAACATGCCAAATACATTCCTGCTTCAGAGCCTTTGTAGTTGCCAGAATAACCTGACCCCTCCCCCCATCCTCTGCCGCTCACCTCATTTAGGTGTCTGCTCAAAAGTCATTTCATCCCAGAGTCCTTCCCCATCACCTTATCTCAAACATCATCCCACCTCCCCACTGTTTATACCCTCACACTGCTTCTCCTCTATGCTACTGATACTAACTGGTGACCCAGTCTGTGCCTGTGTGCTCATTCCGTTTTTTCTCTACTCGTGTAGGCACTTGGCTTGTTGCAGGTGATTGTGTGCCTATTTTTTTTCCAGGCACTTCTCTAAATTCTGGGATAAAGTTATTAACAGGACTAACAAAGTCTTGCTCTCAAAAAGTGTGTATTTCAGTGGGGAAGACTGATTTTAAAAAAGTAATCATTATGTCAGATGGTAATGAAGTAATAAACTGAATACCTACAGTACATATCATTGTTAAGAGATTCAGAAATAAAGAACAAACTGACTGACAGTTACCAGAGAGAAGAGGGGAGAGGGATAATAGGGGAAGGCCATCAAGGAGCATGTGTAAAGACACAGGGACAAAGTCAAAGGGGATAGGTTCCAGGGTGGGAGGCAGGGATGGGTAGGGTGGGGGGTGTGGTGGGGTAAAAATGGAGACAACTGTACTTGAACGACAATGAAAAAGAGATTCAGAAATACAGAAGTAAAAATAATATCCTACTTGACAAACTCACAATTATTTGCATAAATACAAAATAATCAAATTGAAAAGACAAAGCAACATTTAAGCAGGAGTAAGGGTGTTAGGGAATTAAAAGGAGGTAAGTTTTGAATTAAGTAAGGAAACATGGGGTGGGCAGATGACTACAAATAGAAGAGAAAACAGGAGAATAAATCTTTTTCAAAGAACTTTATGAAGCCTGATTTCAGATTGTTCTCTTTCCTTCCAGCCTATAAATTGCTTAGCTTCTTAGCTTTTGTCTACATTATAGCCACATCAATAAAATACCTATATGAAGGTTTAATTTACACCTGATTCCAAATTTTTTCTCTGCCTTAGTAGTGGAACATGACGGGAATTGACATAGGGATCAGGAGCCCCACACTTGGAACAAGTGAGTAAAAATCTAAACTTGTAAAAATCAGTGGAGATTTAAATCGAGTACCTGACATATCATATTTATACCTTTTCCGTGAAAAAGCTTACTTAAGGATATATGTGTTTGTGTATGTTTTATTTTGAAGTGCTGAAATGAGTCATTTTGTTTTTTGCTTACATGTTGCATGGGTAACTGAAAAATCTTAACGGTATGAAAAACGACCTTTAGAATAATGATCATAAGAAGATAGATCTTATGTCTAGTATTCTATCATGCACACAAAATATAAAGAGGGCAGGAGTAAACTTTTGGAGATGACAAATATGTTTATAGCATAGATTGTAGCAAGGGTATTATAAGTTTATATTTATCTTCAAACCCATCAAATTGGATATATTAAATACATTCAGCTTTTTGTATATCAATCATACCTCAACAAAATGGTTGAGACAAATAAAGCACTCTGCTTTCAAAATTTAGGCCAAATATAAATCTAGATACTTAATATACATATATATGTAATATTATAAACAACTATATGTAAAATACATATATTTTAAAAATAAAAATATTAAAATATTTTTGATTTGAGAAAATGGCAAATAAATTAGCTGAAATTAACACTATTAAATATGAACACAGGATATTAAGTTAATCAGTAAAAGTTTAATGTAGATTAAAATTTACTAGAATTTCTATCTCTTCTAACTTACACTCAAGAGACAGCAGTGTATGTAGTGTTAGTATTGACAATGTAATAAGAAGAACTATTAGATACACACATATATGTATAGACAAGGTTGGAATGGAAGAGTAAAAAATACAATTATTTCCAGTTTGCACAACAACCTAGAAGAACAGTAGCATTATTTTCATCTTTCAGATGAAATATTGGCACTTTGAGAGGTAAAGTAGCTTGCACGCCATAATGTTTTCAAATTCAGATCTGTCTGACCCTATAAAGCGAGACCCAAAGAAACCCAGAGTTTATTTTTTAAAAATTGCATGTTTATTCTTACATGTTTAAACTTCAATCGCCTTCAAAGTATTCTCCATTCGATGCAATATGCCTATCAAGACAGTTTCCACTGCTCAAAACAGTTTTTGAACTTGGGGATCTTGATTCCTTTGAGCATTTCTGCCATTTTTTGTTTCACCTCTGCCGCACTGGCAAAGCATTTCCCTTTAAGGACTTTCTTCACCTGGGGAAACAAAAATCACTACGGGCAAGATTGGGCAAATAGGGAGGGTGAGAAGTGGGGGTCATGCCAGTTTTGTTCAAAATGTGCTGAATACTCAGTGTGGTGTGTTCAATTGTGCTCATTAATCACCCATTATGAAATGGGCAAACCTGTTGAAAGTGTTCCGAAAAAAAGTCACTGAGACTAAATGCAGCCTCTCACATTAATGTCACCTGGTAAACTGGTAACAGATGGGTTCCTAGAACACTCACCCAGCAGGGGAAGCCTGTGTACTACAAGGGGCCCACCCTCCAGAAGATATTTCTGGTGTTTTGGGGGGTCTCCTCTCCTAAAGTCTGTGGTTCATCACTTTTTCTCACCATCTTTCATTAGATGAAAAATAATCCTTTGTGAAAAATCAAGGAAATGTTTAAATAAAAATTCTCTATTATTACATATATTTTGTTAATTATGCTATTACAGTTGTCCCAATTTTTCTCCCCTTTATTCCCATTTGCCCTGTATCCCATTCCCCTCTAGCATTGCCCTACTTAGTTCATGTCCATGGGTCATACATATAAGTTCTTTGGCTTCTCCAATTCCTGTACTATTCTTAACCTCTCTCTGTCTATTTTGTACCTACCATTTATGCTTCTTATTCCCTGTACCCTTTCCTCGCTTATCCACCCTCCCAGCTGATAAGCCTCCATGTGATCTCCATTTCTGTGATTCTGTTCTGTTCTAGTTGTTTGTTTAGTTTGTTTTAGGTTCAGTTGTAAAAAACTGTTAGAGTTTGTTGTCATTTTACTGTTCATATTTTTGATCATCTTTTTCTTAGATAAGTTCCTTTAACATTTCATATAATGAGGGCTTGGTGATGATGAACTCCTTTAACTTGACCTTATCTGGGAAGCACTTTATCTGTCCTTCCTTTCTAAAGGATAGCTTTGCTGGATAGAGTAATCTTGGATGTAGGTCCTTGCCTTTCATGAGTTCGAGTCCTTCTTTCTAGCCCCTTCTTGACTGTAAGGTTTCTTTTGAGAAATCAGCTGATTGTGTTATGGGAACTCCTTTGTAGGTAGCTGTCTCCTTTTCTCTTACTGATTTTAAGATTCTCCCCTTGTCTTTAATCTTGGGTAATGTAATTATGATGTGCTTTGGCATGTTCCTCTTTAGGTCCAACTTTTTTGGACTCTCTGTGCTTCCTGGACTTGTACGTCTATTTTCTTTGCCAGCTTGGGGACATTTTCTTCCATTATTTTTTCAAATAATTTCTCAATTTCTTGCTCTTCCTCTTCTCCTTCTGGCACTCCTATGATTTGGATGTTCAAATGTTTAAAGTTATCCTGGAGGTTCCTCAGCCTCTCTCTCTCTCTCTCTCT
>PVKM010033874.1:0-15788 GCA_004027735.1 Carollia perspicillata
TGAGCTGGAAGAATGGAGGATGGTAGCTTTGTAAACCTCTGCTTGGAATGCTCATGCATCAATCGACCACCCCTCAAACACAGGCACACACACACACACACACGCACGCACAGCCAAGGAAGAGTACAGCATTAGGAAACATGTTGCCATTAAAGGTCTCATTCTATCCCTGGGTGATGTCCTTCCAGCCTCAAACGTCTGAAGCTCTCCATCTTATGTATATTGGTGAGTTTCTTGGCAAGTCTACTGAACAGGAGGAAACCCTCGTTTGTACAGAGGTCAGGTGGCTTGGGAAGAAGTATGCCGGTGAGAGATTTCCTCGGACGCCCTTGTCCCCCATGGAACTGCTCCTGGTAATGACTGTGGCTAGACAGTAGACACCAAGCCAGGGAAGACAGGCTATTTCAAAATAGGAAATGACTGCAAATTAGTCCCTCGCACTTTCATTGCAATTATGCCTTTTACCCCAATGGTCTAATTTAAGGATGCTCTAGCCACTGCCATGATACATAATGAGGAATTTCACAAAAGAATGAGGTTAAATTCCCTCACTTGTGAAAATGAGCAGATGGTCCCGGCTGAGATTCTTCTTTAATTTAACAAACATATTAATTTATACTAATGAAAGATATGCTAGAAGATTATCTCTCTGCAAACTAGATTTATCCAAAGATGAAATAGGTTCTCAAGTGAGCGGATGATTTCCCCCATCATTGGAAATATGCAGGCAGGAGTTAACGGCTCATTTCTGAGAGATTTTACTGAGTGAAACTGGCATTAAGAAGAGTTAGACCAAGGCCAGAAATACAATCTACTCTACCTGTAAAATTTTGTAATCTCACATGCACACTTGAACAAAAGTATGGTTGTACTTTGGACCATTAGCAAGATAGATAATTACATCTTGTAGAGATGTAAAGATGTAGTGAGTACCTTGTATCTCATCGTCCAAGGGGAGAACCTAGGCATGCAGGGTAACTTTCCTCCCACACACCTAGGAAGATCTTCCAGGCCTGTCTTAGACACAGAAACATAGGAGATTGGAAACTCTCCATCACCTGTACAAGCTAGCTCCCCCGGCCATCCCTCTGTGGCTGAAGAATCCAGAAGAGGTTTTTCCTTGTGTGATCAAACCTGTGTTCCAGGCTTCCTTGTGACGGATCTAGGAACCCACAGATCCTCTAGGCTCTGAGTTCCTTTCCGAAGATGCCTCCCAACAGAATCCAGGGCCACATCCCCAGACATGAACAAAATGGAACCCAGGTTTCTCCTGTCCCACTTCCCAGGAAGGGAACCCTATTCTCATCCTGATCAGATCAAGTAGGAACCTGTCATTGCTTTGTATCATAAACCCCCACATTGAGATGCACCAAGACGCACTGTGTGTGCCCCAGTGAGGACGGCCTTACCTGGAAAATAGCCAAGTAGAAGCAGGTGGAGGAGCCAGCGGGACCTTATGCTGGGGCCGGGGGTCAAACTCTTTGGATTCCCTACTTACAATCTGTAAAGTTCTGGTTGAGTTACTCAATCATTCTAACCCTCAATCTCATTATATTCAAAGTGGGGATACGATAAATAGGATCTCCCTCAATGTATTGTCATAATTAAGTGACATCATCCACGCACAGCATGTAGCATAATGCTGACATTGTGGCAGGCATAGAATTTATGAATCTGACAATAGAACAGAGGTTAAATTTCTTAATTATTAGTCATTATCACTCAAACTTGTTACATTAGACTATGGCCATTTCCTGAAGCAACCAAAACCCTACAGACTAAAAAATACTAATAGTCAAATTCTAATCTGTGTTCTCAAAGGAAGCCCTTGCAACTGGTCTGAACCCCATTACAGCTGGCTCAGGTACTGCCTCCAGGTGTGGCTCACAGTGGAACAATGACAAGGGAAGATCTGGAGGCAAACTAAGTCATCCTACGTGGTCTCCACCAGCGAGCCACCGGAAGAAAATGAAAAATGCTAGATCTTATGCAACTTCAGTCTGAACAAATGATGACTATGTAACATTTTTTAAGTCATCAGTAAGAAATACTCAGGAAAGGAGTCAGAGACTTGGGTGTGGGATCTATAGGAAAGGAACTTTTCACGGTGCAGATGGACCGATAATGATGGAAGAAATACTCTGCAAAGAAGTGAGCTCTCGGGCACTAGGAGTGTTCAAGTTGCAGGTGTTCAGAACCTTGGGATGTCCTGCCTCAGCACAGAGAAAAGAAACCCACATCCTCCAACAAAGTGGAGAAGGTCACCTGGAGAGAAGCAGGAGGTGCCATCAGAGATGTTATGAAAAGGATTCCTGAAGGCAGTGGTCCCTTACCACTCTGAGATGCTGTGATGGTGAGAATGATGAGGAGTTGACGATGATGATGGCAATGGTGAAGATGAAGAAAAGGAGGGAGCGAGGGATCAAGTACACTACAAATTATTATTGTTGTTTCAAAAATATCATTACCAAATCTAGATAGCCAGGTCGGTTTGAAATTGATCAGTCAGCCAACACAGAATAATTTGGTCCACTGCAACTGGTTAACAGGCATTCAGACAGTTCTCCTCTCCGAAGTAACTGCTTTGTGGCTAACTCATTTATGTTCAAGCTGGTGTGTGTGGGTCTCCATGACTGCGCCCTTTTCCTAAGCCGCGCCCTTTGCAGTCATTAGTAACCTGGGTTTTCTATGGCGTCCTCGGGAGTGAGGATGGCTTCGGTGATTCTTCAGAGCATGTTCCTGGTTCCCCTCCAGATACCAGCAGGTTGTCCGAACATGGACAGAGGCCTCCGGACAGGAGGGTAGAAGGGGCCCTGACCCACAGGGGCCCTGTGGTCACCGCACCGAGTGTGAATCTCTGAGCAGCATTGTGCGTCTTCACCGAGCTCGCCAGCTGCAGAGCACGGCCCTTCCCCAAATCTCAGCCATGACAATGAGCTGTCAGTTCAGTCTGAAACCCAGACCACGCCCAGAAGTAGGCCAGGGAATGAAAGCCACGCACCTGTTGACTGTGGCTGCCATACTGACAAGAGGTTGGACTGATGTTGTTTCATTGAACTGACCATAACCTCTTCCTCCTGGTGTTAGGACAGGGAGCCTGAGGCATTACCAGAGCTCTGTGGACTGGCTTCCTTCATAAAGTAACTCTGTAAAATTCAAGTCAGGGACGACAGTGTTCCAAAGCCAGGCTTTGCTTTCTGCCCCCTCCCTCTAAAAATGATCTGTATGCCATGCAATCTGTGGCAAATTCCTAGGCCTCTCTGGCAGGAAGGTAAAAGGCGGAGCTTGGGTTAGGCTAATTTTAAGGTCTTTTTCCATTTTAAGAGTCCTTTCCTCCTTCTGAATGGATTATTCCTCAGTTTAATGACTCCTAAATGATTCAGAAAACTAGGCAGGACTAAGGCAAGTGCACATTCGGTGCTGACCTTCCAGAAGCTTTTAAGGCCGGATAATGAAATTACTGAGTACTCTGGATAATCAAAATAAAGTTACCGCTGTCCCCCGGGGCTGCCTCGAGCAGGCCGCAGAAGGCTCCAGGCTTATTGGTCAATCGGTCTTGGTTTCCCTTGTATGAAATGAAGGGGCCGTCTTTGCTGGGGATCTCTCAGGCTACTTTCTATTCAAAGAGTCTCTGAATGTATTTTTCAGTAGTTTTATGAAAAAGGAGGCAGACAGCCTCTCTCTGGTAAGAGATTCCCCTGTGTCCCCAAACCAAACAAGAAACGGAGCAAGGTCCTTCAGTGACTTAAGTTCACTCATGGAGAAAGTCAGTGTGAATCTGATTTGCTATGTATGTGGGTGTGTGCTCTTCCGTTTCGTTAAAACGATGCTATTTCAGTGGGAGAAGAAAGGGGTAAGGTCAGGCAAAGTCCCTCTCCCAGGGCCTCTGACTGTGAAGGGACATCTACTGCCCCCTGGGCCCCCACTGAAAGCGGGGAGGGAGGGAGGGAGGGAGACCACCCTCTGTGAAGGGTTTCATAAGACATGGGTTACTCTCAATTTAAAAAAAATTATTTGCTTTGTCTCTTCCTGCTGTTTCCCTCCAACTCCAAACACTGGTAAAACTTAACTCTTCCAAATGCCCAACTCTGCTGGGAAGTAATTTATTCTCCTTCTTTTTTAATTACAGTATTCTCAAATGAGGGATGAAGTGTTCAAGTCAAACTTGGTCTGTGCGTTTATCGTTCTTCTGTTTATCACGGCCATACAAAGTTTGCTTCCTTCTTCAAGGTAAATACGAAAGAACAAAGCTACCAGGTGGAGTTTCTTTGTGAGCAGATGGTCCCTCACCTGGAGCCTGCCAGCTGACCTTGTCACGGGGTCAGAAGTTAAAATAACGGGATCCAGGACCCATACCAAAATGCGCGACTATGTCAGTGTCTATTCTGGTGGTCTTACTCCATGTAATAATCCAATTACTCTGCCGAGGCAGGAGTTTTTTCCCCAATCTAAAAAACACAAGAGCCAAAATCGAAATAGGTCTCCCTCTTATGTGGCATTGCCCATGAATGCAGCAAGTGAAGACAGCCACGTCGATTCCCACTTACTGTTCCTCCGTTGCTCATAGAGATGCAGCAGCATAGCTTCTGGGGTCAGCAAAATTGGCACCTTACCAATCCTGCAAACACCTATGTGTGGGTTGTCGCTGGTCCAAATACTTTATGTACAGTAACTCATGAAATCCTCATGGCCACCCTTGGAGGGAGGTATTATTATCCCCATTTTAAAGATGAGAGAACTGAGGCTCAGAGACTGAAGTAAGTTGCACAGTGTCTGACAGTTGAAAAATGTTACAGCCTGGATTCCAACCCCAAAAGCCTCAGTCCAGAGTCTGGGCTCGTAACACTCGGTCAGACACAGAAGTATGCTGTGCAGGTGAGCTCTGAACCTAGCTCTGAGTTAGTCCACTGGCAATGCCTTGCACTCCCTCCTGCACTGCAAGGTAGCTTCTGTCTCTTTTCTCAGGTATCCCAAACTCACCGTGAAGTTTTCTCTTTCATGTGGTTCAAAATAACATCAGCAAATGTTGGTTAAATGTCCGATATAGGCAAAGCAGCATGCTGGACCCCAAGAATGGTATAATTTTTCAAGAGGAGGTCTGCATCCTCTACGACATCATTTAGTGGGAGGGAGAAATTAGCACTGGCTCCCCGTCACTGAGCTCTTACTCATGCCCGGAAAGTACCCCTCCATCTTTTGCACAGTTGTCTCAGGAAAGCCTCAGAAATAACCCATAAGTGAGGCAGCATTCTAATTCCCATCTTGTAGGTGAGGATTCACTCAAGGTCATGTGTCTACGTGGTGGCTGAGATGGGAATCGGACACAGAGACAGAGTTTTGTGCTTTTAACTATTTAGCTGCTTTGTCCCAAAATCAGTGATTCATTCCACCCGGGTGATTCCAGGCAAAGTTTACAGAAAAGGTGGTATCTTGAGCTGAGTACGAGAGGGAGACAGGGAACGGAGGAGTCCTCCCAGTCAGGAAAGCAGCACTGGCAGAGGGACGGTGGTGGGAAGGCCTTGCGTGTGCAGAACAGTGAGGAAGCGGGAGAGTCTAGGACACAGGATTTGTGCGACGCGGTGGCGGGTGCCGTGGCTGGGGAGAGAGTGGGCTAGCAGGAGTTCACTGTCCACCGTGCTGCTTTAAGGAACTCAGAATTGATGCTGGGGGCAGGACGGGGGCCCTGAAGAGTTTTAAGTAAGATAATAGCATGACCCTATGAAGGAAAGGTGTTGGAGTTAACTGACACTTGGAGAAAGGCAACTTCTGGCCTTTTCTAGGGTGTTAGAAGCATAAAGGGCTCCAGGGAGGCAGTGGCCGTGGTGCTATGTTTCTGAATCTCTCCAAATGCCCAGATATCTGAGCACTTAGCCAGCAAAGCAAAAAACCTCATGGACTATATTTAGAATAAAAACAGGCGATGCGGTAGCCCCATAAATCCAAGTGGAAGTAGCTAGTAAGTCTCCCAAGAGCCCCAAGACTGGTGTGATACCAAGCATGGATGGAATCACAAAGAAGCACGTAGGCATCTGTTGTAGCTGGAAACAAAAGAGCCCCCATTAGGGCCAACAGATAGTCCCTAGGAAGTGCTGGGGGAGAAACAGGAAAAGCACCTGGACACTGGAGGGCGCCGCCTAGTCCAGCATCAGGTGAGTGCAAACGTTCACAGGCTGAAGAGGCGAGCCGCCAGGATACCGTGCACCGCTGAAAGGGACTGGCCGCCTCTCCCTCCCAGGGCGGGATCCTGGCAGGAAGTGTGTGAGTGGAGTCCCAGCCACTCACAGTAAGGACAGTGGAGAAGAAGAGACAGTCCAAGACAATGTGGGAAGGGACTCTAGCCGTCATGTTTTCAGCGCAACATGAAAACAATTGAAAAAAAGGCTCTGTGAAGTTAAAACATAAACTCTCCTGCACTCCACCTCTCCTAAAAGTGCAGCAAAATTAACTTTGCACAAAAATTTGCAACAAAATGTAGGGTTGGCAATCCCATACTAAATTATTATTCCTAAAAGAGAGTAAAAAGTTGATGTTAGCCTTATAATCAATAAAAGCACTCAAAAAGACGTGCCTACGACATATATCAAAACTTTAACCTACTATTTTGAAAGGAACTAAGCACTTCATGTGGTTCAAGCCATGAAATAGTATGTAAATCAGAATTAGGAAAACTTAAGACACTTGGTAAGAGAGTTCAGGAGGGAAACAAAAATAAAAGAAAAATGCATTTCAGAAATGAAGACTTAAAAGGAGGAAACTCAGAATACTTAAACACAGCAATAACACCTTATAAGAAACAGAAGATGGCAGAAAGAATGTTTTTAAAATCAGAAAGAAATCCAAAAAACTTCACAGCAACAAAAGCCTAAGGAGACATAACACTAAAAGGAGACATAAATATGGAAAGTTCTAGAAAGAATGTCCAACCCAGTATACATGAGCATAATTAGGGGCCAGATTATGGTCTTGGGGTGACATATCACCGTTTTTATTAAAAACATTTTTTGAGAAATGTATGATTCTAGGGTTGAGACAGGAACTATACAAGATAAGCCTGGAACATCTTACCCAACTAGAATGCAAGGAAGCCCTCAGCCCTACTGGTCGTGTCCAAAGGACCCAGAAGCCACGCTGAGGAAGCTCCCACTGTCCAAAGAGGGAAGAATTTGAGCTTCAGTATGGATAACTGTTAAAACATTCGATCAAAATTCAGCAAATATTTTTAACTTTATGAGTTTATGTGTTGGGAACTTTTGGTGAATGATAGGGAACTAATTGGTTATCTTGGAAACTAGTAAAAAAAGGAAAGAAACATGTATTTTTTTCTGTCTTCCCTGCATGAACTATGTCACAAGATCACCACATAGTAGGTGAGTGGATATATCATAAAATTATTCAAGTTATAAATTTAAGAGCTATCATAGAATCGAAATACCACTATTTTCCCACTCTCAAAGAATCAATGGCTCCAGGAAGTCAGTAGGGCAGGCCGTATCAGCATGAAGAGGAGAGCCGACCGTCCCTCCTGGGTCCCTCCTGGAGGGGGAGCTCTGCATGCACCTCGTCTTCTCATGAGATCAAACCTAAGTCTGATCAGTCCTCGAATCCAGCTCCCGACTTGCAGGAAATCCTGACGGACCAAAGACGTTGAATGAGTGTGCAAAAGTAAAATCCAGACAGCGGGAAATGCTACAGGTCAAAGGGCACATAACCTTCAACAGCTAAATTATGAAGAAAATAAAGAGATAAAGGGAGAACCTGTAGGTATTTTTAAACACTTAACAGACAAATCAAATATAACCAAAAATGTGCAAGACTAAATTATAGTGTCTAAAAATGGGCAATACCCTATAAAGACGTGGAAAGTGATTAACTAGGGGTGTGGGAGAGGATTGGGAGCGGGCCAGGGGACACGGTGGGCTGGGGAAATGCCCTGCAGAGTTCTATTTTGAGATCTGAGTGGTTGCTACAAATGCAGACATCATATAATTAATAATAACTAATGAAGCTAAACTTTTTGTGATTTTTCTGCACTTACGCTTTATTTTACAATTTTAAGAAAGATGTTAATAAAACAGAGAGAAGGAAGAGACATGTACCTCTGCCGTATGCCGGCTGAGAAGGCCTTACACCAATAGCCTCTGATGCCTAGCGGCCACACCTGTTTAGATGCTGGGAACGCATCACTAAACAAAAAAGACCAAAACAACACCCCAAAACAATAACAACAACAACAAATCCCACACCTTATAATCTAGTGGAAGGAGACACAACAATAACTAAAATACCTACATATATGTAGGTTTATATGCTGTAGGGTATATGTAGCTACCTATATGCTATGAAAGTGAGCTAGACACATATGTAGATATGCCCATGTTATACAGATATGTATAGACTATATATATATATATAGTTATCTCTGTGCTATATATAAGATACATATATATTGTGTACATAGGTTTGTATATGGATGCCAATGAATAAATCAGGACAGAGTTCCAGGGAGTGCCACAAGAGAACGGGTTTCCTGACTACCCAAGAGCCATGGGGCACTCGGGTCACTGAAAAGGCATGGTCTCAGGGCGGTGAGCTGTAAGTGGTGGTGGGGTCTGACCAGATTCACCCAAACTGCCTGGGTTTCCCACTTCAGTCCTGCCAGTGGTGTCGAGAGAGCTGAGAAGGGTGTGGCCATCTCTGGTGCATACCCTCTGGACTCCTGGAGGGTGTTGATACTCCCAACAAACACCCTTTGAGCACCAACTATGTGCCCATCTTTGCTGGGCACTGGAGATATACATTCATGGCTCCTGCCATTATCAAGCTCACGTTCTAGTGGGGGACAGTTACAAAACAGTATTATAGTGCGATGACTCTTATGACAGGGAGAGTATAAGGTGGGATGGGACATGTGGGAGTGAGGTGAGGTGGGGGATCAGGGCAGGTGTCCCAGTGGGCGTGATCCTGACGTCACAACCGCCTCCTGAAGGTGCTCTCCAGGTCACGGGAGGGGACTGAGAAGGAGGCGAGGGGGAAGGGCTGGAAATAGAGTGTTCTGGAGGAGAGTGATTTGTACATCTGGAGGAATTGTGAGTGGTCGGAAGAGAAGACTTTTTCGAAACATTTAACCAAAGTGATGTGATCAGATTTGTGTTTACAAGGATCACGCTGGACATGGGAAATGGACAGGAGTGGGTGCGGTGTGGGCTAAGGAAGACCAGTTAGGAGGCCATCACAAACCTGCAGGGAAGAAATAACAGGGACAAGAGAGTGGCAGTGCAGGAGACTTGAGAGGAAGAATTTGCCAGGCGTGTAGGAGAGAGAGCTGACAGCTCTGAGGCCCAGCGGGATGTGGGGGATGGGAGAGGAGCCCAGGGTGGGTGAGAGTCTGGACCTGGCACTGGGACAGAAGGGGCCACTGTGCCCCATAGGAAGAGAACATGGCCTTCCCCAGCTGGCCTGGGCAGGTTCCCTTTCCAGGTGAATGACACCAGCCTTGTTGCCCAATTTCTAGCTTCACGGAGAACAGACCTGGAACCTCACTGGCTCAGGGAAGAGAAAAACCTGACAATGAAGAAAGTTCAAAGCTTAGCTCTGACCAGACAGTCCACATGTTGTGGGAACTGCATGGCCCATCTGCCCCGAGCAGCACAGCTTCCTTTAGTGTGGGCTTGTTTCCTCCCCAACTCATTTTGCTTCTGGCTGAGTCTTTGCGACTAAACAGATGGTGGGCGCCTTTCCGTCTCTCTTCCGTCATGGACTTGTTAGCGGAGGAGGCAGGCTGCTCATATGACCACAGCTAATTCCCAGCCCCCAACAAAAAATGGATAGACCCTGGCAAAGAGAGACGCTGCTTGCTCCACTCTGTCCTCTAACTTCCACACGCACGCAGACGTGCCTCTCCCAGAGGTACACTGAGGAAAACCTGAAAATACTTCTTATGGTTATAACAATATTTCTAAGCCTGCATGAGTGGTGATGGAGAGACAGGCAGGGAGGGAGGGAGAAGGAAGAAGAGAAAGAGAAAGGGAGAGGGGAACCAAGAAGAAGAGGAAGTATTGAAAAGGAAGAAAGGAAAAACAGAGGGAAGGGAGAGAGGGAAAAAGACAGAAAGGAAAAGGCACTGGATCTTATTTTCTGTGCCTCTTACTAGCTGCATGTATGTACTTGACTTCTCTGGAGCCTCAGTTTCCTCATCCATAAAATGGGAATAACAGTGCCAGCTCCCCAGGGTAGATGTCAGCATTAAATGAGCCAGATCTATTTTGATAAATTCTGGTCCCATTCCTCTTTCCGAGCTACATCCTTTTCTGTCCTTTGAAGTGGCTAAGAATGCCTTCCTCTCAGGGTTGCTAATAGGTCCAGTGCTCTCTTGGCCTCTCAATCTCTGCAGATTCTAAAGGGTGGTACAAATGTCACTATCAGTACGACCGGAGCCTCTGTTTCCTACTGCACCACAAGCTGCTGTAAGACGTTCACTCATCCCCAGTGCTCCCTGCCTCCCCAGCACACACCAGATCCTGATACTAACCCAGACCCTGCTTCAAGGCACACTGCAGAGAGTAATTAGGACATAATGTCTAGAAAGGCTTTGGATAGAGCTGTTTGCAAATCCCTCGTCATTCTTTTTCAGACTTGATTTCAGAAATGAAAGGTTTCCTTGCCTCTCGTGCACACAACGCAAAGCGAATGCAGAACCCTGGATGCGGGAGGCACTCTATAATTAGAGAAGAATAACAATCCGATGCTATAACGTCTGTGTGTGCAGAAATAAATGGATGTTGAGGAGCTGCAACACAGATTTCCAAAGGAACTCTATATGCAGTGCCAGTACCTCACTTAGAAAGCCTGTCTTGTAATTAACCCTCTTCCCATAGATCTTGGAAACACCTTTGGTTTCCTGAATTTCACCATGAATAGAGAAAGAGAGTAACATTTCTTTGAGTTCTCATTACATGCTACGCGCTTCACTGCTTTATTACTTTAACATCTGAACCTCCCTTTAAGAGATGAGCATTGAAATCCCAGTTTTGCACATTAGAAAAAATATTCAGAAAAGTGAGTTCCCTTGCCCAAGGCTTTGCTCTTGCCGCGGGACCATATGCCTGCCTTTCACCTCCTGTCTTAGTTGGTTCAGGCTGCTGTTACAAAAACACCCTAGCCTGGGTGGCTTATAAACACTAGAAATTTATTTCTTAAAGTTCTGGAGGCTGGAAGCCCAAGATCAAGGCGCTGGCTGCTTCAGTGTTTGGTAGGGTCTCTCTTCCTCGTTCATACAGAAGCATAGAGCACTGAGGGCATGTGCTTGACTGTTGACCGTGGACTAGAGAGATGAGAAGGACAGGGAGAAAAGGCAGCAGAGAGTCAAGGATGGCCACTCACAGTCCTGTGCACCATGTAGCCTTCATCTGGGTGGCAGTGGTGGCCACAGAACCAGGCAGCTTTCTAATCGAGCTTTGCCTGGTTGGCTTCTGCCAACGCTTAAAACAACACATTCGTATTCTCCAGGGCTGCCTCACATGGCTGAGACCCAGCAGCCTTGGAATTGGCCCCCTCTCTCCTGGGACAGCCAGACAAAGCCATCCAATTGCTTTCTCCTTCATTTGCCTCACCCGGGGGCCCGGGAATAGTAAATGGCAAGTCAACGGGGAGTTTTTCTAGCCTATTTTGAGGGAAGTTTCCCAACTACCTAGAGTCCTCTGGGAACCCACTGCTACGCAGAACTTCTGTTCTTATCTAAAACTCCCACAGGGATGTCCTGTCAAGGTGATCCATGAAATCAAAACTGTGCAAGTATTTTTTTGTTAAGGAAATAATAAAACCTCCAACAGTGAAAGCTGGGGCTAGGGGAGGAGTCACTCCTAGTCTTCAGGATATCTGCCCATGCAGAGGGACTTATAGGTTAGACTAATTCCTCCTTGTAAAGGTCTTACCTCCTGGCTGTCACAGTGCCCTGCACTCCCGCCACCCAGCCTTTCTGACCACATTTCCTAAATTACCTTGACCAGGAGAGGAAGCAGTCAAAGATACTTCCAGAGATGGGGTTTTAAATAAACTGAGTTGCTAGAAACAGCCAGACACACTTTGGTGAGAGCTTGACGCTAGAGAGGGACAGTTGGGAGTGACGGCAAAGCCAGGGGCAAGGATGCGTCCTCCTTCCTCAGGTCTCAACTGCACCCTTACCAGTGTCCCAAATGGCACACAGTCCATTCCCTGCAAACCCTGGTGATCACTCCCCAAACTGAGCAACTCAGAACAGGTGTCAGGTTCAGTTCTTGGCATCAGAACAACACCTGGAGGGAATCTGTTTCATAAAACCCACCTTAAAGGGGAAAGGGCATGTGATCCCCCCACAGCCAGAGTTTTGAGATAAAATTCCAGTGTTACGTTGCTTTGGCAGCAGTTGGCCTGGTGAGAACGGCGGATGACAAAAGAAGTGAAGAAATTGGGTAGGAGTGATACATCAAGCCAAATACTTGGTGTTCATAGAAAAGTTTCTCAATCGAGAGAATATTCCAGAAATGGATGCAATAAAAAATATCTGCTGAATAGCCCTTTTCTTAAACAAATAGAGATTTAGAGGAATTACTGGAAGCCGGGGATGGGAAGGGCAGTCATAGATGTGACTGACAGCGTCTCTCAGTGAGTGGGAAATCAGAGGATCAAAGCCGCGTGAGCCAACACTCTTTGTCTCCCTGCAGGGTGATGCCAATGGCCATACAGTTTTCCATCCTGATCATGCTGCACTCGGCACTGGTCCTCATCACCACGGCAGAGGATTATAAGTGTTTGCCCCTCATCCTCCGGAAAACTTGCTGTTGGATCAATGAAACCTACCTGGCCCGGAACGTCATCATCTTCGCATCTATCCTGATTAATTTCCTAGGTGCCATCCTAAATATCGTAAGCATTCCCAGCCCACCTACTACTCCCTGGCATCCGGGGTGTTCTCAGGAGTCCCGAGGTTATGGAGTTGCAGCTCCTCGATTGCCTTCCTTGGCACCAGTTACCTTCTTGTGCCTGGTCCAGCCCCAAGTGTAGGGACAGAGCACAAAGATGTGGCTACTGTTAGAACTGTGCATTTTACTGGCGGCAAGTTGTCTCTTTCCCAGTGGGACAGGTTATTTGCTGCAAAGCAGCTCTAAACTCCCTTGAGTCCCTGACCTATCACTGGCTGACGAGTTGCAATGATAGAAAAGAGTTACTGCTTGTTAGGTACCCACCTGCTATGTGCCATGCACTGAAGGAGGAGCCGTACACGTTTTTCGTGTTTAATCCTCACACAGACCCCGTGAGGTAAGTCTCATTATCCCCACTTTATGGCTGAGGAAACTGAGGCTCAGAGACATGAAATAACTTGCTAAAAAGGTCTGTCTGACTCCATGACTCATGCTCATTCTCATCTGCTAAATTGTACCTGTGGGAATGGGAGTGGGGGAGTGGAAACAAATAGCTATCATTTATTGAGCATCTACTATGGGCTACAGGTAGGTATTACTGTTCCCATGTAACGGATGAGGAAACTGCATTTGAGGAAGGTTGAGCATCTTGCCTATGACTTTCTAAAAGTTCCTATTGGATGTGACACATTGAACTCCGATGACTCTCCAACTGCCATATTTATCATTGTTGTTAATTTGGTGGTCCATATTTTAACAATTTCATTTTCTCTCTAGAATGGTAACATGGTAGCTATAGGTGTTTTCCGTGTGTATACAAATAGTTGGTGTTGTCCATGACTTAGGGACCTAGTGGAGTGTAGGAGTGGTTTGTCTGATTCCAGGTTTTGAAATTGGCACCTTGAGAGAGGCTAGTTGAGGTGTCATCTGGTGACGGAAATCATTACCATGACCCTTGGGCCTGAAGGAGGGTCTCCAAGTGTTCAGGGACCCAATGTGTGGACTCCTACAATCCTCAGACTTGTTTTGCAGGATTATACTACCTGAAATTTACGGTCCAAATGGGCCCAGTAATTACTTGCGGTCTACATGGCTCAAGCTCTATATAGCTGGCCTGGAAGTGAAGGACTCTATGGAAAAATGAAAAAGGGAAATCATAGTCTAATTAAGTTCATCATCAAATAAATATTTTACAGATTATGGCACTTGAGCACGGAAGTATGTAGGATCATTGATCACAGTGTTCAGAGGTGTAGCCAGGATCTTATCTCGCTGAAGGAGATATCTCTGGGGTGCAGAATTTGGCAATGAGCCCAATGGCTCTAGGTCAGGGTGACCTCTGGGGCTGGCCATGCCATAGCAGCGTGTGAGGAGGCCCAGAGGCATTGGAGTCAGATAGACCTGCGTTCAAATCTCAGCTCCACCACTTACCAGCTTGGTGACCCTAGACAAGTTACTTCACTTCTCAGAGTTTCATCTTCTTCGGTTGTAAAATGGGGATAAAAATAGCAGCAACATCACAAGGTGATTGTGAGGTTATTTTGTGCAAAGTGTCTGGCACAGAGGAGGCATCCAGCCAATGGCAGCTGTTCTTTTCCGAGTGCCACAGACATCTCCTGCAGCAATGTCTGGGCTCCGAGTTGCCCGCCGCCCTCAGGGCTCTCAAGTCCTCCCAGCTGTTGAGGTGGAGACAGGCTGTGAGCGCGCCCAGGCCTTTCCTCCTGCCATCTGTCCGCTCTCTCTTCTGGGCCCACACTCCAGTGACCCTCTGTGATGGGCCTGCAGAGCAGTCTTCATCTGGTTTCTCACTGGCCTGCCTATGCTTTTTCTGAACCAGGACTTTCTTTAAGTCAAAGAGGAGATCCCAGCTGGCACTTCCCTTCTGAAATGAGCCCCCTCAGTGCCTGGCCTGCCCCAGGCTCTCGCCGAAGCCCAGCGCTGAGAGCACACGACTCCTATCCCAGCACTCACACTGACTTTTGTTCCTGTGTTTTTTTGTTTTTTTTGTTGTTGTTCTTTTTTTTTTTTTAATCCGCAGCTGTGGTGTGATTTTGACAAGTCGATACCCTTGAAGAACCTGACTTTCAATTCCTCAGCTGTGTTTACAGATATCTGCTCCTACCCAGAGGTATTTATTCACAAGCTCCCCTTGGCAAGGCTTGGGCCTAGATCTCTACCAGCTCCAAATGAGCAGCGCTGGCTGAAGGGCCTCAGAAAGCACTCGGGCCTCTTTGCTTCTTCTGCCTCTTCCTCCTTCCTTCTCCTTCTCCTTCTCTGCTTTTCCCCTTCTCCTTGTATCTTCTGCCTTCCCTCTCCTGTTTCCTGCTCCCTCTTCTGCCTCTCTTTCCCATTGTTGCTCTCTCCCCTCTTCCTTCTTCGCCCTCCCCTCCACCTATTTTCCTCTTTCCCTTTGTCTCTTCCTCCCCTATTCATTTCCACCAACTCATCTTAAAATCCTAAAGCTGAATGTGCCCTTGATGTGAATAAAGGACAGTGCAGAGTTATTGTCCAAAGCGTGTTAGCTGCATTGGGAAAGGAAAGCTGGAAAGAAATAAGGGAGGAAAGATGGATAATGGAAGGATGGAGAGATGGAAAGAAAGGAGCAGGGAAGGAAGGAAGGAAGGAAGGGAGGAAGGAAAAGTAGTAGGAAGGAAGGGAGAGAGAAAGGAAGCCAGTGGCTCACAAATGCAGAAAACAACTGAACTGAAACCAAAGCGGTACAGAAAGTTCATGGAGCACTACAGGTCCAGGACGTGTCCCAACAGGACACCCACCATCATGATGTAAGTCTGACCTTCTCTTGGCAACAGAGCCACTGGTCTGACCCTGGGCCTTAGGGTCAGCCTACGGGGCCAGGAAAAGGACAACTATAAGTTCTATTGGTCATGGCCC
>PVKM010033875.1:0-15807 GCA_004027735.1 Carollia perspicillata
CTGTTTCCTTTTGGGGCCATACCTGTTTCCTGTTACTGTGTCGTCTTGCTGGGATTGCCGTTCTGACTCCCAGCTTCCTCTGTGGAAGCTAGATCTCTTCTCCGTCTTTGCCATGGTAAAGGCAGAATCTGGGTACAGGGCCCAAGGGAAGCCAGTCAGATCCTCTCTCTGGGGACTTTCAGTTTTGAGTGAGCAAGGTGGCCAAGGTGGAGTGGTTTTGTTGCATGACTGACCAGGGCATCGTCCATCCTGTGAGGCTGCCATTGATTTTTGTCTGGTCCTCCTGCCTTCTTGAGGATTGGGTCATTTGCTGGTAACTTGCTGTCAACTCTCCTTTGCTTCAGTTAGCTGGAGTTGATTTCTGTTACTAGGTGCTATAGCAGATGCAGAGCCCAGTTTTAAAGGCTTACAGCCACATTCAGTATTCTGTGTAAACAGAGGAGAAAGGGAGCTAGAACCAGGCCCTGTTCTGTAAGTGCCGACAGGGTACTCACCTGGGTGCTGAGCAAAGCTATGGCCATCACTTCCATTTGTGTTGGTATGGGTGGCATGTGCTTTTAGTGGTGATAATTTCAAAACTGTACTTTGGAGGATTTAAATAGGAGAAGAAAGACTGAGAGAAGAACCTGAACAGAAGCATAGAGAATTTTGATTCTTCATCTGCATCTTCTAGATGCAAGGATTGAAGGAGCCTGCTAGGCAGAGCACTAAAGGTCCCAGTGTTGGGACCACAGCATATCCTCTCAGCAAGGAGTCTAGGTTGTACCCTGAGCTGGTCACTGGCATGGTCACTGGCCACATGAGCTGCTGCATACTTGTTCTCAGTGGCTTCTCTGACTAGTGTCCTCTTGAACCTGTAGCCTTGTCTGGAGGTTTGGTTTTTTTTTTTTTTGAGTATACTGAGTGCAGTTTGACATTTAAAGTGCTCCTTTGCCCTGTCTCTTTGCCTCTTATTTTTATAATAATTTTTTTGCATAAGGGAATGATTCAGACCATAATTGAGAAAAGTTCATAAAACTAATGACAAGGAAAGGTAATAATTTTTATAAACTGTCTTCTGATGACAAAAGGGTTATCATTTCCCATCTAGTGCATCAGTGATGAACTGTTTTTGCATGATTTTTCGCACCTGCTGACTGTTAAAGTCTGTTATAGAATTCGGCAATGACCCTGGTGTCAGTGGAGCCTATGCAAGGTATGCTTCTCTCTGAATTAGGGCAGGAAATTTGGTGTCTAAATAAATGTTTTGGAGTCCAAAACATTCTGGAGAGAAAGGAACAGAGTGGTTTTTTGGGCTGAGTTTCTGACGGGGAGAGCATTAAAAATCCAATAAATGGAGTAATAAAGGCTTGGCAGTAGCTTCAGTTTAGGGAAGAATGAGATTTATAACCTTGCCTGTTGGATTCTGACACATATTATTAGGTATATGTGATTGCATTACACCTGATAGAAAATAAAAACTTTCATTTATTTTTTTGGATGAGCAGTTTATGTGTGTGTGTGTGTTCGTGTGTGTGTGTGTGTGCGCATAAATACAATTTTTGTGTGTGCTTGTATGTTAGGCACTGGGTTAATTTCTTGTTAAATAGAAATAAGTACAGCTTAACCGCTTGAAATCTAGCTGAACAGAAGTTCTACAACTAAAGAGACTTGGAACCAGCTGGTCCCATACCCTTGTGTGGCAGTTAAAAATCGGGAGGGAGCCCTGGCTGGTGTAGCTCAGTGGATTGAGTGTGGGCCTGCGAATCAAACAACCATGGTTTGATCCCAGTCGGGGCACATGCCTGGGTTGCAGGCCAGTTCCCAGAAGGGGATGCAAGAGAGGCAACCATACATTGATATTTCTGTCCTTCTCTCCTTCCCTTCCCCTCTAAAGATAAATAAATTAAAAAAATTAAAAATAAGGAAGGATATCTTGGCTGTGGAGGTTCCCTCTGAGTAGTGGGGGGCCTCAGCCCCGCATTGAATCCCCCAGTCCAGAATTTCAATGCCAGGAAGAGAAGTCCCCATAACTTCTAATAGTAAAAACCAGTGGAATTGTGGATGAGTGAGAGGGAGGGCTCCTGGAGTCCCAGGCAGCTCTACTTAAGGGCCCATGCACAGACTTACTCGGATTCACTTGCTCTGAGCTCCAGCACTGAGACAGCAGCTTGAAAGTCACTAGGGAAGGAACTTAATTTCTCAGGGCATCAGGGCAAGAGCTGGAGGGTCAGCTTTCCCCCAGACAGAAGTTCTGACATAGGCCATTATTCCTTTGCCGAGCCCTAACCCTAAAGAATCAGCAGGCAGGCTCCATATCTGAGTCTTCATCAACCTGGCTATCACTGTTTGCCCTGTGCTGGTGATCTGTGACCTTGCCCCAACCAACTTTTGGGCCCATCCAAGCCATTTTCAGTAGCTTTTCCATACAAATGACCTGTCTTGGCTCATGCTTTGGGCTTTCCTAAAATCTCTCAGACAGCATCTGGCCTCAGCATGCCCATACCACTCGCTAAGTGGCTCCAGGTGTGGTAGTAGTGCTAGTGGACTTCAGTTCACAGCTTGGTCTCTCCCAGGTCCCTCCAAGCATAGCACAGATAACAGCCATCTGCAGATCACTTGGTAGCTAAAGCAGGGTGCCCCCAGGCAGGGCACAGGTGGCAGGTGATCTTGGCCTATACCTCCCAAGAGGCCTCAGAACCAGCACACCCTGTGGGTAGCTTTAGACCACGTCAGAGCATCCCCCAACCACTTCCACACTGAAGTGACACGCTCGAGGGGTGGACTCAGTGGGCATCAGAGCTTCACTGAAGTGAATCCCGCTCTGTGGGGTGAATACCTGCACAGCTGATCCTACACAGTGGTCACAGCCAGTCCTCACAGCCAGTCATCCTGGGGATAAATTCCTGCCATTAAGGTGTCAACAGCAATCAAGTTTCAACTACAATAGGAGTGTACACACAGTCCACATGGGGGGTGCACCTGAAGTGCCTAGCTTGGGTATTGGGGAGGCTGTGCACTGGACCCTATAGGACATTTACTATGAAAGGCCATTCTACTAAGCCAGGGAGATGTAGCAACTCTGCCTAAAACATAAAAACAAAAACATGGAGGAAGCCAAATGAGAAGATAAAGAAACATGTTCTTAATGGAAGAACAGAATACAACTCCAGAAAAAGAACTAAACAAATGGAGACAATCAATTTACTAGATGTAGAGTTCAAAACACTGGTCAAATGAACTTGGGGAAGAGTAGAGGAACTTTGTTGAGAACTTCAACAAAGAGACAGGAAACAAAAACAGAGATAAAAAACAAAAAAGAATCAGAAATGAAATATACATTAATTGAACTGAATAATATATTACAGAGAATTGGCAGTGGAGTAGATAAAGCTGAGGATCAAATCAGAGATTTGGAAGATAAGGAAAACACCCAATCAGAAAAGAAAAAAGAAAAAAAAGAATCCAAAAACACGAGGATAGTATAAGGAGCCTCTTGGACAACTTCGGTCATACCAACATTCACGTTGTTACAGAACAGGAGTCACCCTCAAGAATGGTATACTAATATCATCTGGACCACCTACTGGGCTCGATTGTCCGCTGCCAATCGGAAAGATGTCTCTCAATGCCAGAGATCAGTGAAAAGGAAAGGAACTTATTATTTATTTGAAATATAAACTAAAGTTCTCCACAAATGCACACAGTCCTTCTGGCAACCCTCCACATGGCAAAAAGGAGCACTTCCAAAGCCTCATGGTCCTGACTCTCACCCAAGCTGCGTGATCCTAAACAGATGCATGGTCCCCAAAAGAGACACCCAAGGGCCGCCACGCCTCCGTTTAAATCTTCCTCTGCAGCCCCATTTCCAGCTCCTCCCACAAATGGCCACAGCTGCCAGCATTCTGGGTAGGTGTGGCCCTGTGGTGTGGAGCCAATTATCTCCAAGCTCTTCTGGATCCTATTACAAATCCCTATTTGGGGCTCCCCTCTTGGATGCACCCTGTTACAACATCATGGGGGTGCTGGAAGGAGAAGAGAGAAAACAAAGAATTAAAAAACCTATGTGAAAAAATGATGGGAGACTTCTTTAACCTGGTGAAAGAAATAGGCACACAAGTCCAGGAAGTGCAGAGTTCCAAAGTATGTGAACCCAAAGAGGCCCACACCAAGACACATCATAATTAAAATGCCAAAGGTTAAAGACAATGAATTTTTTTAAATTGTCACCCAAAGACATGCTTATTGATTTTAGAAAGAGTAGAAGAGAGAGAGAGAGAAAAATGTCAATGGTGGAGAGAGACACTGACTGGTTGCCTCTTGTATGCACCCCAAAGAGGGACTGAACCTATAACCCAGGCATGTGCCCTGACTGGGAATTGAACTGGTGACTTTTCAGCCTGGAGGACAGTGCTTCAACCAAGTGAGCTACACCAGCCAAGGTGATAATGAGAGAATCTTAAAAGCAGCAAGAAAGAGAAAAGCATTTACCTATAAGGAACACCTATAAAATTGTGAACTGATTTTTCAATGGACACTTTGCAGGCCACAGGGGATTGGCAAGAAATAGTCAGGGATTAAAAGCAAGGACCTACAACCAATATTACTCTATCCAGCAAAGCTATCATTTAGAGTCAAAGGATGAAGAGCTTCCCAGACAATAGTTGTCCTTGTGAAGATCTGTTCATGAGGAGAGTAATATGTTCTCAGAAGTGACCATAGAGTGTTGTAACATCATACCAAAGGGACAGGAAACTACTATAGGAGGAAGGACGCAGCAACAATAGCCTCTTCATGGTGGGGTAGGAAAGTCTTCTAAGAGGAGGTGACACGTCAGCCAAATCTCAAAGACTGAAGAGAAGTTTGCAAAGTGAGGAAGAGTAAGATAGGGTGTTGCAGGCGAAGGGTGCTGGAGGAGCAAAGGCCGGTGGCTGAGAGAAGACAAGCCTTTTGGCTGCAGTCAAGGGGAGTGGTGCATGTGGCAGATAGAAGAGGCCAGTTTAGGCCTTTGCCTGGAGTGAAATTCCGAAAGTGTAACAGGGATCTTTAGGACAATGTTTTCCTTATCCTCAAAAGAGACACCCAAGAAGAGACTTTTTTCTACTGAATGTTGAACACTGGAAAAAGTCCTAAATGGTAGATGAAGATGTTGGGACCAAATCTTTCTGCTAAACAGAGGGCAGTAACTGAGTGCTTCTCTACCTGAATGTGCCCATCTAACGTAAGGACTTACCCAGAAAAAGTGACTGTCTTGCTCTGCTTTCCAGTTTTCAGGGGAGTTTTGATCTATTATTGCATTATTTTCATTGGTCAAGCACTCCAAGTAGCTGCCACTTTAGCTCTATGAACCCTATAATCAGAATTTTAAGAAAATACCAGATTCAGAAGTTTTTAAATTGCAATTTTCTGAAATTATGAATGAGATGGAAGATTTATTTTGGTTTTACTACAGCCATAGCCTTTTCCCTAATTCTTCTCTCCTACATGTTTGTAAGTCTTGTTCCTCAGATTATATGCTCCTTGAGGGGTAAGAACTGTGCTCTCTTTCTAAGTGAGGTCACTTTGGTCTTCTCTATAACGCTCAGCAAATTATAGATGCACAGCAGATAGTTATGGAATGGCGAATCTCAAGTGCCTGAGGTTGTGCGGTGGTGTCTCCTGCTTAGGAGACTGCAAAGAATCTTGGTTGACTCCTTGAGGCCTTTGTTGTTTTTATATCCCTAAAATATGTAAAAGCATTCTTAGCTTAGAGGTCATACCAAAAGAGGCTCTAGGTTGAATTCCACTTGTGGGCTGTAGTTTGCTGACCCATGGACTGGACAGTGCAGCTCTGGGGATTTTAATTTTTTAAGTCTCCAGGGAACCAGATGCCTCAAGGAGCTGGGAGACAGTGGCACTGACAGTGGTCCCACTTCCTCAGTGGTTCTCATTCCTGTGAGAAGTTTCATGGCATGGTGGTATCTGTCAGCCTCAGTCTTCTTTTTTTCTTTTTTCTTTTTTAAAAGATTTTATTTATTTTAGAGAGGAAGGGAGGGAGAGTGAGTGGGAGAGAAACATCAGTGTGTGGATGCCTCTTGTGTGCCCCCTACTTGGGGCCTGACCTGCAACCCAGGCAAGTGCTCTAGACTGGGAATCAAACTGGGGACTCTGGTTCACAGGCCACCACTCAATCCACTGATCCACACCAGCCAGGGCTCAGTCTTCTGATCTGTAAAATGAAAGTTTTTCTTTAGACAGCCTGCTGGTCTCTTTGTGAAGGGTCATGAACTTCCACTTTAAGTCCTGATTCTCTTTACATTTGGAATTTTTTATGGTTGTTACTTTTCTGCTGACATTCCCTATTATTTACACATGTTATCCACCTTTCCCATATTTATCATAGTTATTCTAAAATCCCTCTCTGATAATTCCAACATCTGGGTCATCTCTGGCTTTGGTTCAACAGACCGTTTCCTCTCTTGATAATGGGTCCCCTTTTACCACAGCTTTATATGCCTTGTAACTTTTTATTTGCACTGGACATCATGGACAGAACAGTAGATACTGAGGTAAATAGGGTTTGTGCCCAGAAATGCCATTCTTCTTCTTTGACAGACCATTAGTGTGGGTAGATGAGTAAATGTAGTGTGTAGTTGAGAATGGTGTGGGCTTCATTTTTGCTTTGGCTTCAGACCCTGTGAAGGTGGAACCAAAACCTGTTTAGTTAGCCGGCTTAGAATCTGATCACTTCAGGGTTTGTCTGTGCTCTCCTGCTCTCCCATCAGACTGTTCGGAAGCCCTGCTTATCTGTCCCAGGGTGCTTCCTTGTACCAGCTGTAGCTGCAGGCAGCCAGTGTGTGGTGCTTAGTGTAGAGTCTGAAGTGCCATGAGGTTTCTCTCCATCTCCTGCCTGACTTTCAGGTGTCAGCAGACCCTGTGTGTGCACTTGTGCCTTGGGAGTGTTCGTGAAAGGAGCTCATTCAATTCTGCCCTGTAGCCAAGTCTTTTAAATAGCATAATTAAAGAAGATTCTCGTGACCAATAGCAAATTTATTTCACTCTTCCCTTTTATTGTCATCACTTTGAAGCACTCTTCGCTCACCAGAGAAAATGAAGAGGCAAAGTGCTATGACTGCTCTCACTCCCTTCCTGAGCGTCTAGGCCCATATGGCTACTAATAATAGGGTCAGTCCTTCCACAGGACAGGTGGGGTCTCCCAGAACCAGGTGTAAAGGGACACACCATGCAGCTAACCACCTCTGTTCCCACATTTGCTAAAAGAGCAGGGGTGTGTACATTTCATTATTTTAGAGGTGTGGGATAATTAGTTGGAAAGGGCATCTTGAGGCCTCTTGGATTCCTAATTTCTTTATTAAGGTCAGCGTTAAAATAATCTGATAAGAGATTATTTTCTTTTTCTCTTTGGAGAAAAGAAAACTATAGATAGGCTTGCACAAAAACTGTATTTTCATGCTGCATTCAACTGTATATTCAACTGCTGGTTCAACTGTATTTTTAGCTGATCATACACCAGAAAAAGAAGTTTGGTTTTATTTCTCATATATTTTATACAAATTGGTGGAGGGAGGGCCTAAAAACCAGACATGGCAGCTAGTTACCGGCTAAGAGTCTGGCTCTAAGTCTAGGGGTGGCCCTTAGTGTGTGAGAACAGGATTGTGATGCCCACTTTGTGAGTGGTCATGAAGATGGACCAGGGGCTAACCTAAATTCTGGCACCCAGGTGCTCGAGGAAGTGGACACGTTGTTCCGAGAAGGTGAGGCAGACAGAGCACTGCATCCAAATGCCTGTCACTGGGATCCTTTCACTCTTCTGCACTGTTCCTTCTCTCAGGAATGGGAGTAGACAGGGTTTCATATTGTTGGCAGTGTTATAATTTAGTCTTTTCCTCACTTCCTAGGCCTTGTGGTCTTGGGACACAGAGTTGATGTGAACTGATTCTTAGAACAAAACAGCCATGTAGCCTTCTGACCGGTTGTGTGAAAAGAGAGGCAGGGTCTCACAGAAACACCTGCCTTCTGAGCAGAGGCCTTCCGGTTCCCCAGATGTGGGTGTTACAGGTGCAGGATGAGGGCCCTGGGTGGCTTTGGTGCTGCCAGCTGTCTTCACCAGCTTCACTTTGCTCTTTGTCCATCTCTGCCAAGATGTTCAACCTGCCGTCCATCAGAATCACCTGGAAATTTGGTAAAAAATACATACAGTTGGCTCTCACTCTGGAAATAACAGGATTGGATTCTTTGCTGCCATGACCCTGGAATCTGTGTTTTTAACAGCTCACATGTAATGCTGGCTCAGCAGGCCCAGAGCTGGCTCCTGGGCTGACAGTGGGAACCAGTGACACCAGGGGGACTCATGGCCCTTTCTGCTGTCTGGTCTACTAAAGGGTATGGAATGTTCCCACTGATGCTGTGGGTCTCCAGGCAGGGACTCTGCTGTTTCAATGTTCACCAGGTGACCAATGACCCTGTTTTTGACACAGATTGTTGACTACCTGGGATGCCTTTGTCAGACTTCTCAGCCTCAAAGGAAAGCAGGAGCTTTTTTCTTTGCTGAGGATAGATTGGGAAGAGAATGAACCATCTGTTGGTACCATGCCCTATGAAGGGTCCAGATGAGCTGGACTCAGCATTTTAGGGGACGGGGCATAAGAAAATGTTGCCAGATGCCAAGTGGTGATGGCCATGGGACATGGTGAATGCCGAGTGCCACCCATCAGACTCCCAGTAATAACCTGATTTCTGTGAGAGCCCAGACTCTTGGTTCCTTGCAGCAGCAGCCTCTGTAATGCTGGAGACATGTGGCAGAAACGGAAAGAAACCTTCACAAAGCATGTTGGATTCATGAACCAGCCAGAACACGGGAGGGCTGCTATGATCTAATTGCTTCTCATCATGGGGACATGTCCACAGTGGGCCAAACAGACCTGAGGGTCACACTCCCATATTGTCCCTGAGAAGCCTGTTAAGTTCTTGTTTTTTGTTTACCTCATTAAGTGCATATTGATGGTGTCCTTGGGGTGAAAAAGTCCTGCTTTTCTGTCAGCTGTTCTATGCATTTGTCTTATGCACCACTGTGAAGGTGGTGGTCACCCTAGTAGTGAGGAAGGGGAGAAGGACTAGAGTGAGGGGATGGGTAGTGGGATGGGGTTTAGAGGGGCCCGGGGTTTGTCTGGACAGGGTCACCAGGGTGGTGCCAGTAGAGCAAGGAGAAGGTGAATAGTGGTCTCCAGCTATTTGAATCCTAGGAGAAAGTGGAAAACCTGTGGACTCCTCTTTAAGGAAAGCTATTGCTCTGTGAACTTCTCAGGTTAAAATGCAGGAACTTCAGAATCTGACTGGTCCAGAATGGCTATGAGGTGGGAAGGCAGAGTCCCAACACTTTGGAGTAGTGCAAGATATGCGTTTAGGACTTTTTTAGTTAAGCTGGAATTCTAAGTGGGTGTCACCACCTGGTCTGATGAGGATTTGTGCAGCCTTCTTCCCTTTGCCACCTCACAGATCTGCAGACGTCTTTCGTTTTCCCGTCCCTGGCTCTGCTGCTAGCTCAGGTGACCTCTGCTGTGTGCCAACAACGCTGGAAATCCTCATTAGCTACTAACTTTGTTAGGCAAATGGTTGATTGTGGTTCCACTCCTGATGTTTTTGCTTCTAATTAACAGGTTACATTTCTACCCAAATGTCTGTTAGCACCCAGGATGAGCTAAAGAGGCTGACAGCTAGGGCTGGGATCTGGAGAGAACTGTGAAAGAAGCTTTTCCTCTTAAGTCTCTTCAGGGCCTCAGCTGCTGGTCTCAGCCAGCTCCTTGGCCTGTGTGCCTGATGGGTCCCAAGGGATCTGAGCTGCGGACTTTCATGCAAAAACCCACCAGCAAAGGTGGGTACCTGAGCCAGCTGACAGAGGCAGTGAAGCAGCAGGTGGCACCTTACTGATCTGCTTTTGAGAGTTTGGGCTTTTGTGTTTTGAATAGGTCTTGTGCAACTGCATATCAGCCTACAGTTGTTGGGAAACCTGATTTGAGAACTGAGGCCCTTCTTCTAGCTGGGGTCCGATGATGTATGCTGGCAGTCTTGCCTCTTGAGAGGACACAGGCCGTCTGGGCAGTACCTGCTGTTTGTGCCTGCTCTGCACCTGTGTGGTAGCGTTGCTTACCACCCTGACACTCTTTTCATGCCTGGGGAGCTACTGGGGCTGATCCTAGAGTCCACAGTGATCTTGGCAGCAGTATATTTTCCTTTTCTCTCCTGTTGGAGGGAAATTGGGCTGGTGCCTGCTGACTTCTATACATCTCTCTAAGATGTTAGCAGGTCTAGGGAGAGGGGAGGGTCACAGTTTATGATAAGTCAATTTGTGTGGTCTGTTCACATAGTCTTTGGGGAACTATCATTCTGCCATTTCCTTTTTGTAAAAAAAAATGTTTTAGATTTGTCAGTTAAGCAGAATGTGTTTGCCCTTTTGGGGAGATGCCGTTGCTGGCTACTGGCACAGTAAAGAAATTGAAAAGAAATTGAAAAGAAATTGTTGAAAAGTGAAACAGGAGAAAAGTTGCAAATTATTCCCCTTTACCTCTGTGTCCACTCAGTGGCCTAACCAGGTCCCCATCTCCCGAGTCTGGGTGATGATTGGTCTCAGATAGAGCAACATGTGTGCCAATCAAGAGTTTTGGCTATAATGGCAGCCTAGGTGGCAGTGGCTGAAACAGTAGGGGTCTTGTGAAAATAAGAAGTCTGGAGCAGACAGCCCAGGCAGGTATGCTAGCTCAGGTATCAGGAGGGATCCATTGTTGTCCTCCTTTCCTTTTGACCCTCCACCCTCAGTGCAGCTCTTCTCAGGGCTGCAGGATGGCTACTGTGCCTCCAGGCTGGAAGAAGAAAAGGCCAAAAACCTTTTCCTAGTGAAGTTTTGTTGTTTTATGTGGGAGTAACACCTTCCCCAGGGACTCTCATTAGCACAACTGTGTCGTAGAGCCATCTCTAGCTAAAAGAGGATAGTGAGTAATTTTTGCTGGCACTTGACCCCTCCCCCAAATAATTAGGGTTATGTTAATGAAGAAGGAGCTGAATGCTGGTCAGGTGGCAAGCAGCACTTTCTGTATCATGACAGTGTAGAGCCCTGCTTTGGGACCTGTTAGATCTGGACTCATATATACCAAGTACTATCTGTGACCCTGGACACGTTACTTAACCTTTGTGAGCCTCGGTTTCCTCTTGTGCCAAGTGGCAAACATCTGGATTTGTTAGGATGCTTTGTGACATGATGTAAGCAGAATAATGCAGCATGCTGTCTGGCAGATGGAAGGCAGCCAGTTCATTCTTTGCATTATGCCAACTCCCCCAAAATGAAGGGGAAGAAAAGCTGAACAGGGACTAATCTGCATCCAAAAGATAGAAGAGGGGACTGATTCTCCACGTGGTGGAGAAGGGACAAGACACAGAGGGTGCGTGTCGTGGCTGTTACTGAGTCTCAGCCCTCCTTCACCTGAGCCTGTGTCGTTATCAGCAGCACGTGCAGCACATCCCTTTCTACCTTGTGCTCCTTTATCCTGAAGCAGATCATCCAAATCCTGCTGGGCATTATCTCCTGACTCCCAAGGTTGATTTGAGCTAAGAGAGAAGGTACTGCTGCTCTGGTGCCTGTACTGTCTTTGTTTGCGTCCTCCTGGAGGCCCAGATTGGAGTGTTTTTGTGGGTCCTGGGCCCTTACGGGGCTGAGGGGAGAACCCACTTGCGTGCATTCTTAGTGGACTCAGGGCACCCCAACTCTTGGTAGCAATTCCTCCCTCCTTGCCTTGCTGAGTGCAGCAGGATTTCTTTGGAGGATTCTCGTGCTTTTCTCTTTGCTGGGACTGGGGGAAGGAGTTGGGGTGGCAGCTAAGGGGGAGCGTCCAGCAGAACAGCTCCGTGTACAAGGCCTCTGTGTGATTCACACCTGAGCAGCAGAGCTCTGATGTCACTGGGACTAGGCTTTGGGAGGGGGTCTCCATGGAGGGGTTCCCCGAAGCTTGTTGGCTACCCCCTGCCCACCTCTACCCCCATGTTAGCATCACCCAACTGCCGGGCAGTCAGTCACCCACTCTCCAGTTGCTATGCCGACTCTGCCCTTTGCTCATACCCTTCCTGAACATAGCTCTATGTGGATTGTTTTCCCTCTTGCTGTGTAGCCGTTAGTTTTTCCCACAGCCCCAGCCCTCTGCCTTGCCATGACCTCCATTCCTCTCCTCTGTACCTTCACCCTTGTTGGCCACTGCAGTAGGTATGCAAGTGAGGACAGGGCACGCTCTGCTGAAGAGCCTCTGTTCTTGGGGTTCCCAAGTGTCAGACAGTGTGAAGGATGGGGCCCATTCTCTAGTTAACTGGTTGGACACGATGTTGGCACCTTATCTTCACACTGACACACACTGGACATTAATAGAAATACATAACCAGGGCACGTGTGTGGAATTTCAAGCAGCTGTGCGGGCTGGTGCTTTCGATAGCCTATTGTGTGCTTAACCTCTTCGAAGAGGTTTTTGATGAGAAATGAGTAAGATTGTTAACTCTAGAAAAGTGGGTGTCTGGCAGGTTTCCTTTTTTTTTTCTTTTCCCCGTCTTCAGTCTCTGCAGTGCTTCCTTAATCTTTTGCTCCTGAGCAGTGGGGTTTTGCTGCCTCAGGATTTTTTATTTAAATCACGGCTGCTTGAGCAGTGCTCTGCTGGCGCTGACAGGAGGGTCTGGCTGGCCTTGGCAGGGAGGTCTGTGGGGGTCTCAAGGTGGCCCAGGGGCACAAGGAGAACCCTGACCTGTCTTGGTTGTCTCGCTCTGAATTTCTCATCCTGGCCTCAGGCCAAGGGAAAGCCCCTTTATGACTGCATTGGGCTGCTGGGACCAACGGCTTCTCTTTTAAGATGTTTGAAGCTTTGGAGCCATTTTATTTTTTTCCCCCTTCATCTCATCTCCTTATTTTCCTTGAGCTGCTCGTGATGCCTCAGTTTTTCTGATTGGAGCCTAAAACCCAGGAGAAGAATGACTTACTCAGAATATCTGGGCCTTGATGTGGTCAAGGGCAGTACTGTAGGTATTGTAGGTATTAGGTTTGCTGCCGTATACTGATTACCCTGTTAATATCTTTGTATATCTTCAGTTTCCTCAGCTGTAGAGGACAAAAATGCACGTGGGCCATAGGTTTAGTATGGGTTTAAATGAGATAATATTTTGGCATCTAGGAAAATGTCTGCACTGTAGTAGGTCCTCGACATAAATTATTAAACATTTTCTTAGTGAGCCTTAAAGCTTCAAAGCGTTCCTTGCCATCAGTTTCTGGATTGTGTTTCTCAGTCGTCCCCGTAGTATGGCTGTTCTGTTGGTGCATCTTAAATCAGAAACCTTCTTTTTAAACTCTCTTCCTTCTTCACTCCCCCTGAACCTTTATCTTCACCCTCTTTGTGTCTCCTGGCCCCAGGCACTTCCTTGCCCTGCAAGAACTGTACTGACCTCTACTTACAGCCATCACCTTCTTTTCCTTCACTCCTTCCCTTCATTCTCCTGTCCTTTCTCCACCCCACATTTCCAGATTTCAGGCACAGGTAAACTCTACCATTTGCTTTCTCTGCATGGGGGCCAAGGCTCCCAAGGGCCACAAGAGGAAGTTACACACCAGGCTAAAGGGTCATCCTCCCTGCTCCTGGCTCATTCCTTCTGCTGTTCTTTCCAGCCAGCTCCTGTGGCATTACCCACTGCATCCATCCTGTGCACTTTCTACACTGACTTGTTTAATACCAACTCAGCTTTCTCTGTCCTTGGCTGGCCACCCTCTCTTCTCTGTCTTCTCAAAGGCTGCCTTATCTGCTGCTGGCTTGGCTCTAGTCCCTCCTGTCCCCTTGGAGTTTGTTCTTTTTCCTTCCTGCTCCCCATTCAGCTCCTTCATGTCTGCAACCAGTGCCCATTTTCCAGCTGCTTCTCCAGTTGCAACCTGGGTCTTATTTTCCCTTTACTGTAGTGTTTTGAAATCATAGTGGTAAAATCATAATCTTACTTCTCAAACTTACTATAGTTTGGCCTTTGTTTCCATTAATACTTTATTCTCAGAAACCACCACCTTCTTTCCAACAAACCTGATGACTTTCTTCTTTGTGTTTCCTTCATGGGGCATTTGACAGTAAGGAGCTACCCTGTCTTTAAACTCTCATTATTGCTAGTCTCTGTGCCTCTGTTTCTGCATGACTTATCTATTCAACACATGTTTACCAAGGGTCACAACTGCTGGTACACAGAAGTGACATGTCCCAGCCCTGCTGCAGCCTGACCCAGTTGGAGACATCGACATTAAACAAGTAAATATTTATTGAATTACAAACTGAGATATGTATGGTGCTATTAAAGAACAAGGTATTTACACAGGGAGAAACAGTAGGGACCTACTTTAGATGGAGGTCAGCAAAGGCTTCTCTGAAGAATAGACATGTGAGCCAAGTAAGACCGAGAGGAAGAATGAAATTAAACGAAGAACTGGGAGAAGGACCCTGCAATCAGAAGGAAGAGCATGGTCACGGGCCTTGTGGTGGGAGGGAGCTCACTGAGAACAACTGGAGGCAACTAGTGTGTGAACAAGGGAGTAAGCATGTAGCAGGGGGAGGTTTGGGTCAGATGCAGGAAGGAGCCTATGAAAGCTTTTCACCTAAAGGTTCTGGACCAGGTGGCTTAGAATAAACAAGAACAGGGGAAGGGGAATGGGAAGCCACCCAGGAGTCCTGGTGAGGTGTTATGGTGACCCAGACGGATAACAGTGACCAAGTGGATAGGGAGAATTGCACAGAGAAAGAATGGACAAGTGTGGGTGTGTGGGATGAGGGGGAAGGAAGTGTTGAGCATGATTCTGGAACTTCTGGCTGGAGCCAGGTGCCCTTTGCTGACCAGGGTAATGAGCCATCTCATCCCAGGCCTCTACCCACTCCCAAATGGGCGTGCTGTCCATGCATGGTCTTAGTAAGGGCTGAGATTGAGCAGCTGTAACAAAGAGGCCCCTCGATATATCTGTTTCTCTTTCATGTAACAATCCAGAGTAGGTGGGTGGTTCAGGGCAGGTGGGGGCTCTGCCAGACTCAGTACCTAGGGGTTCAAGGTGGTTGCTCTTCTCTTGGTTCCCAGCGGTGGGCAAAAGAAGAGGCCAGGTGTGTACATACCCACTCAGTCACCTAAGGTCAAGACATGGACGCCATTTCTGTCCATAGTTTATTGCCCGAAGGCAGTAACATGGCCGTACCTAACCACAGGTTGCTTAGGAAATGTAGTCTAGCTGAGTGCCCCCCAAAACATTATTAAACTGGAGGAAGGGAAGAATGGGTGATGGGGGACAGTAGGAAAACTGCCACTGTCATCTGTTGCCTCTTCATTCTCTCTCAAAGACATCCCCCACATCTGTGCTTGACCCGACCTCTGTTCAGGGCTTTGCATTTCTAGGTACTGCTTGAACATTTCTCTGCTGATGCCTTTAGCTACCTCCAACTGAGAATGTCCGGAACAGAACCTGTCTTCTTCCTAAACATGTACTTGAGTCATCTACAAACTATTTTTGCTATTTTCTGCTCAGTTCTCCACATTTGTCAGTAAAGGGCCCTAGAGAAGGTATAATGCTGTTGGCCCCTCCCATTTGTGAGAGGTGGTTCTGAGTAGCAAGGGAGGGTGCTCCTCCCTTGGTTGAGTTGTCTTTGACTTTTCCTTCTTAGTGGTCAGCAGACCTTCTAGGTACTTGGCCTTGAGGCCTTCCACTAAAACCTCAGACACGTGTCTCTGTTGTTCTGAAGACGCTGAATGTGGCAAGGCACATGGCTCTTCCCTGACCATCTGTCCACAGTTGGG
>PVKM010033876.1:0-15792 GCA_004027735.1 Carollia perspicillata
GTTTTCAGGCCAGGATGATAAAAGTCAGTGCTCAGAACAATGACCCAGATGCCCCAAGAGCTCCCACCACCACAGAAAGACAAACTTCTAGGTTCATGGAACTGTCTGAGGACAGGAGGATGGACTTGATTATTCAGAAATATTTTCAACAAGATCTGGACAAAGAGGCTTCAGAGTTCATTTTAAGTTAACATTTTAATAAACAGAATCTTCCATGTAAGCCCTCAGTGTAAAAGATTCAAGTCAATGGGAGTAGATAAGTAAAAAGAGAACTTAAAAAAAAAAAAAAAGAACAGTACAGAGGGACATCATTCAGTGGTAGATGATAAACACAAAGTGATTAATTGTTGCCTGCATGATCTGTGCGTACCTGCAAAATGATGCAAAGATACGCCGAAACACAGCAACACACAGCCAAGCCGACTGCTTCCAGGCATCTGACTGCAGAGCTTCAGGAACATGTCAGAGGAGGGCCACTGCGTAGTGATGACAGCGATAGCTAACATGCCAGGTACCAACAGGCACTTAGTATACGATCTCTTATTTAAATAATATGCATATGCAGATGAGCATGTAAATGTACATATGTACACATGCATATACATTTTGTATATAACTGAGAAGTAGGGGTTAGTATCACCCCCATTTTACAGATGAAGAAACTGAACTTCAAAGAGTGACTAAGACCTTTGGATTACCCAACCCAATCTGTTTTTAATAACTTTTTATGGGCTAATAAGTCAATGTTAAAGAACAGAATATAAAGTTGGAAGTGAGTTAGGTAATTACTCAGTAGCTGTCCTGAGATCCAACGCAGATAATTCTGGCCTTGAAATGGATTTTGGAGGGCCGGAATTGGTCATTCATTTAAGTAGGTTTTAATTCCACAAGTTAAATCAGCAACAACCTCCAAACCAAATCATGCAGAGAGGTGACCACCACTTATCCACAAGGAGTCCTACTCCCGAGTTCAGTTGTGGAACTCAGCCAAGAGTCTTTGTAACTCAAGCACACATGTGGCATGGTAGCATAATCGCATTGAGTCAAGATCAAATCTGACAACAGGGAAGTCATCTATTAAAGTAAATCATTCAAAGATCACAGCAGAATTGCTTGTTAAAAGAGATCATAAACCATGGTGCAAATGTGGATGTTAATTAACATTTTTATTATTGTCACTTTAAATGGACAGCGTAGCAGACTGTTTGTTGGTCCTGGAGTCCCACAACTTGCCTCTAATGAGTTGGCCTTATACAATTAGTGAAATCAGACTACGCTGTAAAAACCGGGGCCCAGCAGCCCTGCAAGGGCTTCTCAGCAAAATCAACGATCAACAAATGCTGCACTGCTGTTTGACGGGGACAGTGGCTTGTGACACAGCAGAAAAATGAAGTCACCTTTGGCGAGAATGTAAGATTAGGTCATCCTGAAGCAACCAGAGAGGAAAAAGCACTTACATTTTCAGGTTTGCAGTCACCAGTGTGGGGAACACTCTGTCCCTCACATTTCTTTCACTTTCCAGTGGAGCTTTTCCTCCTGGTCCTACAGGCCTTTTCTCCAAGCTCTTGAACAGAAGGACACAACCCTTTCGTTCCCCTGCCCACTAACTCCCTAGTGTGTTGGCTCTCCTCTCTCTCCTCCCCTAATCAAACTGCATAATCTACTTCAGCATGATCTTGCTTCACTCCTTTCTCAGCCACAGGGAGGAAGGGAATCCAAGAGCAGAAAGCACATGACCAGTGATGCCTGTGGGGGAGCAGGTGGGCAGGGCGAACAGGCCCTCTGCTGCCCAGGCCCCCTGCTGCCCAGGCCCCACCTGCATGTCCTGTTCGTCCTTCTCCACTCCGTGCTCTCCGGTTGGGTGCTCCCCACAGTGCACTGTACTTGCGAGCAGTTGGTGAGGTCATAATCTGACCAGCTATGACAGCCGTGGAAGTTCTCAAAAAAAGGATAAAAGGGACTATGTAAAGTCAGTTTTAGTCTTGTTTTTTCCTTAATCCTCACTCAAGGATATGTTTATTGATTTTAGAGAGAGAAGAAGCGGGGGTGGGGAGAGAGGGAAAGAAACATTGATGTGAGAGAAAAACATCGATTGGTTGGTTGCCTCCTGAATGCCCCGACTGGGGATCGAATCCACAACCTGGGTGTGTGTCCTGACTGAGAATCGACCTGCACACTTTTGGCATATGGGACAATGCTCCAGCCTACTAAGCCACCCAGTCAGAGTTAAAGTTAGTTTTTAATGCAGGCTTAATGGAGAGTGAGGTATTCTGAAAAGAAATTTCATAGACTAGAACATTTAGAACCCATATAAACCAAATATATAACAGACTTTTGTAGTGGTTGCCTCTGCAGAGAGGAACTGGAGACTGAGCTAGGGTAGGAGGAGGACTTACTCTTCACTGGACTTAATCCTCTTACACTTTGTGGATTTTGTATCATGTGTATTTTTTTAAATTAAGTTTCAAAGGGTCTTAGAATCACCTGGTTGAAGCTAAGATATAAGGCATGATTTTTTAAAACTGGAATCCTTGACAACTGTTCATCTGCCCCTCCCTTAGGCCTCCCTGAAGTTCTCTGGAATGGAGGCCACCTATCTCCCCCTTCCCCACACTTGCCCACAGAATAGTCTAAAGAGTTGGGGGGCAAGAAAAGAGTGGGGGCATGTGGGGCTAGTGTCAGTGCTGCTTCGAAGTCACTGCTCACGCATTCTCAGGTGAGCACCGCTCCTTCAGAGCTCTTGTCCTCTGGGTACTCCATGCTAATGATGTCTGCATTTCTTGTCTTTCTACTGAATGTATATATAGCACTCTGACTGCTCTACATCCTAATCTAATTTATTCTCATGTTTACATGTGAAAGCTGAAATAAGTTAAGAAACTTTATGGCTACTGGGTGCTAGCACTGGGATTAGGACTGTGCCACAGTGTTCCCTCCTCTCACTCCCTGCGCTATGCACTGAGATTCCCTTCTGTCACCTCCACATTCACTGAAGAGTTTCCAGGTGACATGGTAGTCGTATCATCTCCTTACCTCACCTTCATCCTGGCACAGGGAAGGAGCCATGGAAGGGCAGGTAGTGAAGGTAGCAGAGGGCCAATCAGGACAGGACGTAGGGAGGAAGAATTAAAACAACCTGGAAAAAAGAACCATCAGGAACATCTAGGCAGTGCCTCCTCCTCATTCTCTGTCACGACATCGTCCCCCCAACACACATGCACTCACACACACAAAACCCCTAACGGCTGTGGAGTCCACTGCTGAGAGTTTTGTTTCTCTGCTTCCTAGGGTCTGATGCTTTGTCTTTGCATTTCATCTTTTACCAGGAGTATCACTGGAAAGACTCACTGGAGGGGAGACTAGAGAGACAGGCCTAGCGGGTGCCCGATGAATGGACGGAAAGAACGCTGCCTCCCGTGGTTAGGCACAGTGCAGGCTGGACAGGGAGCCACATCTGACCGGCAGCAATCGGCTGACACAGGAAAGAGGAGGAGAGCAGGGATCTGGGAATTTCAGAGGACAGCAGAGGAAAGGAGCGTTTCTTATTCTCTCTTCAAAATTCACAAAGCAATCACAGAAATAAGAAACCTAATCATCTCCCTTCCCGTGTCCCCTGGCTCACCAAAGTTCTAAGCCATCCCACAAAGCCATCACAATGGAAACAAACTACAAGCAGAGCCTGAGTTCTGGCATAAAAATAGGGAATTTATCTTTGGTTTTCAAACTTAGACGTGGTTGCCATATCCTATTAAGGGACACACACACACACACACACACACACACACACACACACACAGCCTAAAGAGAAAAAGTATCTAGACAGGTGTCTTTGTATCTTTTAACTTTCCCACAGCTTGCGTCCCAGGCAGCAAAGATGTTGTTTCAAGTTCCTACAGGGGACAGACTTCAAAGAGAAACGCTGAAGGATTTAAACAGCTTTCCACATACGGCCACACTCAGACTGTCAGGAAGATTCACGTTATAACTTTTTCCCTGTATCTCCTCACCCTTCTTCTATCTTCCCTTTTGTTCTTCTCCCTTGAGGCACACTGATGTTTTCCTTTTTCCCCTCTCCCTCCTTTTTTATTTCCTTCACAAAAACTACAAGACAGAGAAGCTAATAATGTTGCTTTAACAGTATCACAGTGCTTGGGGAATTAGGAAGCATAAATGCCATACCTCATTAGAAGACTGTCATCCCAGAAAAAAAAAATCCACATAAGAGACCTGGGGGCGGAACACCAGGAGATACCAGGAAGGAGCTCACAACCAGTGAGGTGGGAAGAGCTGTGTCTTTGGGGCTGATTTTACTTGACCAGCTGGGCGGACGGCCCCTTTCACCAAGGTGGGCACCACAAGCACAGGGCCAACCCTGCAGCAGGTCTCCACAGGTATTATTCCTCTTGGATATTTTGGCAGCGCGTAGAAGCAAGGTCTCCAACATTATGCCACTGCTTTGCAAGCCAGTGTGACCCTTGTATCAGAGATAACGGTGGCAAAAAGAACCTTGATCGTTTTAAGAGATGTCATTGCTCTAGGTTCGAGCATCCACGAGAAAACCTCAGGGAGACAGTAAAGAGCTCCGCATTCAGAGTCAGCTAGAGCAACTAACACTGACTGTGGGCCAGACCTCTGTGAGCAAGCTTGCGTTCCTACCCTGGAAGCCTCCAAGTCTGCTGGGTAGGTAACATGTAAAAATAGATAGATATAGGTATAGATATATACATAAAGTATATGTGCAGCAATAAGGTTAAGGCCATATGTATAAGAATTTACTCCACCTGAATGAGTAGAAACAGTTCCCTAACAATCTATAGTCTCCATTTTCTTCTGCCTGAACCAGCTGCCTTCCCTTCTTACCCCTCAGCGACCATCTGTGGGCCCACACCCACCCCAATGCTAGCATTACTGCTGCCTCGACAGCTGCAAAGATTCCTCACCTCTGAGAACTCCTAGTCCGACTCTGACCCAGCAGCTAGCAGTGCCTTGGTCCTTTCTGGCCCCCAGGCTTCTCACTTCTGGCCTATTTCTGGCCAAAACTATGCATTCACTCCTTGGCCCCTGCCTAGATTTTTTTTTTTTTTGAGAGAGAGAGAGAATTTGTTGTTCCACTTATTTAGGCATTTACTTGGTGACTGTTGTATGTGCCCTGACTGGAGATCAAACACACAACCTTGGCATATCAGGATGATGCTCTAAGCAGCTAGGACACCCAGCCAGATTCTCCTGCCTAGACTTTGAGATGCCTGGCTTCTCTCTGTTTCTGTCCACTGGTATCCTACTCTTACATGTCTTTGGCTTCCTCCACCTAGTGATCTGGCGGATGCCCAGACCCCAGCTGCCTCCTGCTTTGCCCTCCCCTGGGCTGATGGAGTCCTGCTGTATGTCTCGTTGGGTAGAAGGTCAAGATCTAGCATTCTTGCTTCAGTTAAGGGAGTTACCTCATAATAATAAAAAATGCAGGGATGATAGATTTCCTCTTGCTATGATCTGTTACCCCTTTCAAAATGAAATTACCAACCAGTCCCTATAAGGTTTGGGATCCAGAAAGAGGTCTCTGTGGCTTTAAGAGATCGACCAAGGAGTGACCATATCAGAGTAAGCATCTTCCCCTCTGCTAGTTATAAAATGAACTAACCCCACAGAGAAAGTCAGCAAGTATCATTACTACTTTGAAGAACTCCAAAAAGTACTATAGCTAAACCATGTAAAATGTTCAAGAGGTACCAACAGGCTGGGTTTACTGGGGTCGGATTCCTCGTGTGGCTCTGGTCAGCATGGGGAAGGGGCAATGGAGAGCTAACAAAGAGGACAGCCCATGCTGCTGCCTACTTTCTCCTCCCCTGCTCTGTTCACCAGGTGTGAAAAATACTGTTCCTACTCTGCAGGGAGATGATGAGGCTTAGGAGCCTCGAGGACGGCAGTAGCAGCTTAGGCCAGTACCTGGCACATAGTAATAGTTTAATTAATGTTTGAAGAACAAATAATTTGGACTCCTTTTTACCCCATTTTCAATCTTCCAATTGAATATTCCTTCAATTAACACTTCTTGAATTGAATTCAAATGTTAACAGAGGCTAGGAACCCTTTCTAAAATGTTGGCTTAGGATACCCACAATGTTTCACTACAGCAATCACTCTCCTTCTGCTTAGGCAGCATATGATCTTTGGCCAAAACCAAATTAATTTGGGCCCATTCTAATTTGGATCTTAAGGTTTCCCTTCTTAAGTTTGGCATCACTGAGCTGTGACTCTCCGGCAATAATAGTCTGGTATTTAAAGGTTGGAATCTCAGTTTTAACTAAGGTTGAGAGCAGCCAATTGAATGTAATTGACTAAGAATATTTTATTTGGACAAATTTCAAACACTGATGTGAAAATTATATTGTGTTTTCTTCTAACATTATAGGAATACTAATAGGGTGATTCATCTCTTTCTGTCTCTCTGTCTGTCTATCTGCCTCTCTCTCTCTTTCTCTCCTTCCCCCACTCCTTCTCTGGAGTAATTCCGAAGCACCTAATCAGAATCTAAACAACAATGCCCTGGGTACAGCTTTCGAAAACAGTGGAAGTGCCTCAGGATCACTTTCCCTGAACTGAAATGCATCTGCCTCTGCTATGAAACCCACACGGTGACGCGTGTGCACACGGGACCTACTGAAGATTAGTGGAGCCAAGACCCGATGCAAGGAGGAAAAGCTGCTGTATTTTCCTCAAAATAAGAACCCCCTCTTCCAGAGATCCTGCCAGGATCCAGGGATTTCATAAGGTGTTTTCTGCACCTTGTAATGATCTCCCAGTCACAAAGCCAGTCCCTTCACAGCCTGGCCTACATGAGCACATCTGCTCGCCAAGACTTGGCTGCTCCCCAGTGCAGACTGACTCCAGGTAAAACTGCGAAGGTGTCTAAGTGTGTCTTTGTGCCAGCCAACTCAACTTTCCGTGCCCTTCTCTAACCTCTCTGTGCCACTCCCCTCTGCCCAGCCACCTTTGGGATTCCCAGGCCCTTGGGCACAAGCCCTTGGAAAGGCTTGACATGTGAACTTAAATAACTGGATTTCGTCTTCTAAAAAGCGTCACCTCCACAATTCCGGATGGAGGGATGGGGAGAAATATGCATAGGTTGGTGTGTGTGCATGTGTGTGTATATGTCTACATGCCTAAGGAAGGCCTTCCCCGTGCCTTTCAAGTTCAGCAAATGTGTTGGATGTTCTAAGCACTTTGCAAAGGCGCGTGCAGGGCAGTGTTTGTCAACCTTGCTCACACTTTAGGATCACTGAGGAGGCTTCGGAAACATACCCACGTCTTGTCCGTACCCCAGTCTAGACCATCGGACTCTCAGCCAGGGTTCCTGACCACCATCATGGAAGAATGCAGTTGGGCTTTTGGTACTGGTGGAGTCCCAACCCCGACACTTATAGGTGGCGTAATTTTGAATGAATTACTTAACTTTGGCATATTTTAGTGCCTTCATCTATAAAATGGGGTAATAATACCAATCTGACTGAGGTACAGGCCAGTTAAATGACTAAGAGGTAGTAATTTTGGTTCCTCTTCCCCACTCTGCTGGGCATTGAGCTAGGTGCTAGGAATCACACCAAGAACAAAGTATTAGGACAGGCTCAAGCCTTGAGTAAGCAGACACCTCCCTTTTGACAAAAAGTTTCCTGTGACAGCCCCCCAGACTTCCTCCAGGGCAGTGATTGCTCACTTCTGGATGCACATTAGAATGACTCTCAGAATTTTTTTAAGACGCTGATGGCGATTGGCTCCATCCCAAAGATTCTGATTTAATTGACATGAGATGAGAACTGGGCGCCACTATTTTTTAAAAGCTTCTAATGTGAGTCCAGGGTTAAAAAGCTCCTGTTCTAGAACGAGGACAGATCCATTACTGTGGCACGAACAATAAATAAGTGGTCAGAAGATGGGTTTGCTTTCCAGCTCTGCCACTTCCAGTATGACTGTGGATGTATCACATAAATGCCCCAAAACTGATAATGGAGATAATGTTGTTTGGCTTAAAACATAGTCATAGGATCGAATAAGATAATGTAAGTAAAAGTGCTTTTTAAACCACCACTTAGCCCGTCATCCCGACAATGACAAGGTCTGGAACTGCAAGTAGCGCGGTCGGTCTGCCACTCTTCCGGAGACTGGCCAGTGCCTCGGGGTGGGACGGCGGACTTGGACATGGAAATACAGAGGGACATGATGTTGACTATAAGGGGACTTCGCCCACTTTCTCCAAATGGGAAAAGAGAAAGCTATCCTCCAGGTTAAAAAAATCCATCAGACCTCACCCTAACTGGTGTGGTCCAGTTGATTGGAGCTGCATCCTGTAACCAAAAAGGGTGCAAGTTTGATCCCCGGTCCAGGCCTGTATGAGAGGCATCCAATCGACGCTTCTCTCTTACATCAATGTTTCTCTCTCCCTTCCTCATCTCCAAAAGCAATGGAAAAACATGTGCTCAGGTGAGGATAAATTTTTTTTAATCCATCAAACTTCGAGGCAAATTGAAATAGCAAGTTTCTCACCATCCCGAACAAGTTATGTTTGTTATATGTGAACAGTCGGGGGGGCACTTCTTATTTTTGTAATAACATTTCTGCTTCCCAGTTCGGCTTTCTCCTGTTCCTGCAACACTGCCCCGTGGGTAGGTCTTCAAAGTGGAGTGGAATGGTTCATTATTCTAATCACGCTGGTCCTGGGTATGGAGTTTAATTTAGCTGCCTGTGCTCTAGGCTACTGGGACACTTTCAGACCTGTAGCCCCTGGCCCTGTAAATCAGTCTGAATGTCAGCCAGGGGATGTGAGGTGGCCTTGTGTCTACAAATACCACTCATTACTTCTGTAATGTGAAAATAACAATAAATGTTGCACTTAAAACACTCCTTTGTGGCATTTCCTAAATATCAAGAAGGATGAGTTGGGGCAGTTTTGTAAATGCTGCTCTGAATTGCGGTCCTTTCAGTGTCCAGGCATTCTTTGCTGGCTGTGACCACACGCTGTCCCACCATTCTTTTAGACTGTTGTTCTCACCCTTGGTTCCATCTTTTGGGAGTCTGATAAAAATTGGAATCTCAGGCCCCACCTCGGACTTAGTGATTCAGAACCTGCATGTTAACCTGCATTTTCCACAAGCAATTCCCGTGTACATTTCAGTCTGAGAAGCCATGTCTGACAGAATCATTTCATCAAATTCTCGCAGACCAAAGTGGCGGTTCTTTCCCCATTTCACAGGTGAAGCAACATGGACGCAGATGGGAGCCTTTGCATGACTGGGTCAGGACCCCACAGCTAGTTATCGATAAACCAAGACCCAGATCTGAGGGATCCAAGAACAGAGCACTTTCCACCTCATGACATTGACCTTGAAGAATTTGGTTATTCATAACTATCGTGGAGAACACGGTGTCTCTACTTTAGTTTGCATCCTCTTCTGCGCGAAGCAGTTTCTCAGGTTATTCTTAATAGATTAACTATAAACAGAAAAGGGGGGAAAGTTCTAAGAGACATACTACCCAGAAAAACAAAGATGGTGAAAAGTAAGGTTTCCATCGATAAGGACCTTTATAAGAAAGCCAGAGAAAGGCTTCAATCTATGGATTTCTGGTACCCCTGGAAACCTCTACAGAACATGGATAAAACTCCTCAAAGGACTAGAATGAAGGTTAGTAACGTAATGAGATAGAAAGCAGAGGGAACCCTTTGAGAAAGAAATCAGTACCCACACAGATGCAGAATACCAATAGAGAAAACACCCCCACTCACCCCCAATCCCTCTACCCTCACCCCCTTACCCCAGCTGCCAAGGTAATCAGTCTCCTGCAGCAACACACTGGCTGCATCCTGGGTGGGGCCGAACATCAGGGGCTTTGACTGATGCCACGGCCCCCGCCTCCTGCACTGTTCCCGGCCTGATCCAAACTCAAAGTGCCCGCAGTTCCAGCAGTACCAGAGGCTGAATGAAGAGCACGCCACAAAGGGCAAGCACTGGGGTAGGTATGGGAAGACGAACGAACTGTATGACCTTAGACAAGTGACTTGATATCCCTACATCTCGGTTTCCACATTCATTAAAAGGGGGCTGACAAACCTGCCCTGCCTCCATGATAGACTTTTTGAGTATTAGCTATGTTGATCCATACGAAAGTGCTTGGGAGTTCATGATTTTATCATCTTGAAGCCTGATGCTATGTATGCTGTTATAATGCTAGTTTTTTCTTGGCCAAGCCAGCATAGAGCCTCTAAATTCACACTATCTTGCTTAAAATGGCCCAGTGCTATGCAAAAGCCATCAGCTTCTAATCGGCCTGGATTGTGTGTCAGGCTGGGTACTAACAAACCGTGGAAGGTGTAATAATACAGGTTGTTTAAAAACAATCCGGAAAAGGCCCCTAACAAAGGAGCTCCCCGGTGGCAAGCCACACTGCCTCATATTCCACTAAGCAGCAGTATTTGCTTACTTGAAGCATGGTCCTTGGGAAGCTTGGAAATGCAAATGTTCCTAGCAAAGCATAGTATATTGACTGGTTGCCAGTCTCTTATACTTTAGTTTGAATTACTCTATCCACAGATTCCTTCAGTGTTGCTCTTAAACTCCCCAACCGAAGGCATTGAAAGGTAATTTCAATCATGGAAAAAGGAGAAAATTTTGGAGACTGAGACACTGACTCAAGAGGCAGACCTCGGGAGAGTGCTGCAGGGAGGCATGAGAGGGCACCGGGGGCCCAGAGGAGGCAAAAGTCCAAACTAGTGAGTGGAACACCAAACAAAGGGATGGTAGAGAGTGCTGAATCAAACTCACTTTACACTTTTTCTCAAGGTCTAAAAGGGGAAGAATTGAATTCTGTGTTCCTTTGCCTAGTCTGACTCCTTCTTTGGGACATTTATTTTCCTTTTCCTCTTTGTAGCAAAGTTTAGCTTGGCATTGCTGCAGGTAATGAAGAAACAAACAAAGTTAATGTAATGATCTTGACCATTGCTCCTTGTAAATCATTATTTATCCCAGACAAGTAATTATCTGCAAGGCTTTCCTAAACGTGACATCTTTTAATCAAAAGTCCTTTAGATTGTGCTGGAAGGCTTTTGTCCAATATGAGTTGCCTATTTTAGGACAAACACATTCAGAGTTCTAAAAAATGGTCCTCTAAGGTAGTAGACAAGGGAAGTGTTCTAGAACCCTTCACTGGTGCAACATCCTGCCTCAGTTTCCCCAAGGTGATCAGTGTCTGGAGAGCTAAAGATAAGACGAAGAGAGGACAACACAGATTTGAGCAAACAAACAGATAGTTTACTAATGAATTCTGTTCCCCAAACCTAGACATTTGTGAACCTGTAAACCAGTCAGCTCATTCATCCCAGCCAGTCATTGGTCGGTGGATACAAAACACTCAGGGTATCCACGGCAATCACTTTTGACCCCACCCTAGCTCCAAATTCCTGGGCTCCTCTGGCTTTGGTGGATTCCAGCCCCTATGGTCTTCCCTTACAATTCTGCCCTTACTCTCACCCATTGCATTCGACCCCTGGATTCAGATTCCAAATTTGATCCTCAGAGGTCTACTCAGTACAATAGATTGGATTTACTCATCACCAAGTACACTGATTCTCCTCCCTGTGGGAGGATTATAAAAGCTTGCTCTGTTAAGCAGCAGAGAAGCAATGGGCTCGCTTGGCCACGAAAAGTGGGCAGGAATGACACGGTTATCCATCTTTCTTGTCCTTCTTTTTCAATGACAGGAAAGGTTCTAGGGAGAAGCCATTCCACCAGCCTGGTCCCAGCATGGAGCTGCAGCTGGGCCAGGTCGGACACAGGAGAAATAAACCTTTGTTATCATAATAAACATTGAGATCTGGGAGCCTTATTCATTACTGTAGCATAACTGATTCACACATCCTTGGATTCCTACCCTTTACAGAAGCTCTAGACAGACAAAATACACGGACTGCCTGATGACTCCAGCCCCAACACACCTTGATGTTCAGAGAGGAAACAGACCCCTCAGCCAGGGAAAAGCAACATATTCAGGTATCCTATGATGATTCAGCACCTGGGAAGTGGTATATAATGTTCTGAGCCCCTTGATTTCATCTGTCTTTTGGAGGTTTATGGCCTTCTAATAAGATCTCACCCCAGAATCTAGCATGCTACATGTTACTGTAACAGGGTGCAGCCAAGAGGGAGGCCCCAAAAAGGGATTTGGAATGCGGTCCAGAACTCAAGGTGTCCAGGAAATATTAGAAAGATATGTAGGATGTCCTCCCCCTGCCACGGGTGTGAGTTGGGGGAAGGGACACACAGAGCAGGAATATGCGGAGCTGTTTTGTACAGCAACAGCTTTGCAGCTAACCTCTGGCATGGCCATTTAACATGTCTATAACTTTTAACTGGCTGCACAGATATGTTAAATAGCTGTGGCCATGCTCTGAGCCAGGGAGACGGGAGTGACTTCCACCCAAGATGTAAGTGGGGGTAGGTCCCCCGAGTTACAGCACCTGCATGAGAGCTTGGACAACATTGGCTCAATGACATAGGGCCACGCCTGCCCAGACTCATATGGCAGCCCAGTAAAGCTGGAAGGATAGGGGAGTCCTGGCAAATGTAGCCGATTGTGGGAGGAGTTGGAAATGGGGCTTCAGAGAAGGACTGGTGCGGGGATTTAAACCCAGACTCAGCAGCCATTGAGGAGAGAGCCATGCGCAGCTTTGGTCGGGGAGAGGACCACACAGCTACGGCAGTGCAGAGAGAGCCACGTGCTTCTGGCAGAGTGGGGAGCTCCGTAGCTCTGGTGGAAAGAAGAACCATGCGGTTTTGGCCAGAGTGAGGACTCCTGCAGCCCTGTGAGAGGAATTACCACTTGGCTTTGGTGAGAGTGAGGACCATGTGGCTTTGGGGTGCTCCCTCTTGCCATGTGGCTTAGGAAGCAGGAGAGACTTTGCCTGGAAGAAAAGGGGTGAAAGGACTCTTGCTGGTGTGCCATGAGAAGGTGTCACATGGTTTTGGATTAATTAGAGATCCTGCCTGGACAGTGACACAGCTGACGGTGCCAGGAGCCTGAATCACAGATGTCTATTTCTATTCCTGAGATATGGTACCCCAAATTAGGGCAGGGGAAGAAGGAAGCACTGTGGACATCTGAGGGTATCCAAAAAGGACTTTGATATTTTAATGAAGACGTTAGGCCACTACTTTAAGTCTGTATAAATAAACATTTCTTTTCCTTTTCACAAATCTCTGGCACTGAGAGACATCTTTCCTATCTGGCGTTGGACATAACGAACCTGGTAGGGGTCCTTTCGGTAATAGTATATCGTACCCCCCTGTCCCTTGTTCTGTAACATAACCATGGTCCCTTCTGGGTGCACAAAGCATTATCACCTGGGAATGCCATCGTGAAATCTCATGACACGACCCTCTCTCAGGCCTTGAATGAGGGAATCGACCATCTGGCCTTGCCTAGGCCATCTACTCATCAAGAAATTACCAAACTCTATCCAATACTAACTACAGAATTGAATTTCTAAAAACCCAGCAGCCATCATTAGAAGTGTTATTTTTTATGTCACATTTTCTTCACATATGGATTTTTCTTTCTCCTTATTCACCTTCTCAACCATGAAAATAAGATGGCAAGTTCAAGAGCACTGCTCCAGGGTCTGACAAACATAGATTCTGATTGGCGTGATCTTGGGAATGTTTGTGCCCCCCTGGGGCTTCCCCTCCTTGCCTGTGAGTCTGGGGTAAGTATTCAGAGGCTGCCCCTAGCTGTGAGGTGTGCCTGAAGCTGAGTACGGAGGCTTTGCCCAAACAGGGGTTTCTCACTGCCATCACAGTAATGAGCCCCAAGTTTCCTCCTTATTGATAACAGATAAAGCCCAGGGGATATTTTGTGGAGGCATTTCCTTCATTAAATTAATGTGTTAAAATTTCGTATTTCTGTGTGTATCTCCTACGCCCACCCCACACCTCCAGGAGAACATGTTATCTTGAGGATTGAGGTTGTGATAGACTCATATAGCTATCAAATGGCTCGAAGTGAAATAAATGTTCGTTACAGGCTGCTAAATAGGATAATGAATGAACGGGCACAAAATGATGAGTCTAATAGAATAATTTACTACTACTAATTCTTTCTACTTCTTTCCCCTTAGTTCTCTCAAAAGAAGGGAATATGAATGTGTGTGTCTGACACACTGAGCTCTTTAGAAGAGGAGTGTTATGTCAGAAAAATACGTTCAAAAATGTGTTCTGTTGACATAAAGTTGGAGAGGAGAGGTCCCGCCCCTCTGTGGCTAGTTACTGTTCCTCGTTCTTTAACTCTGCCCTGGCCCAAGGGGCTCGGCGATGAACAGAGCAGTTCTGCTGTGCTGGCTGATTTTCATTGTGTTCCGGCTGGTGTACACAATTTATTAGCAGGAGTTACAGCCATCCAGAGATTTAAATTATACATGAAATCATAATAAAAATTTTAAAAGGTAGCCAACATCCCAGCCTGTGTTCAATTTTATAGATTGGGAAAAATAACAAGCATGTGGTTTTGTTCTTAAATAGATCCCGATCGCTCCCTTCCCTGTCCTCAGTGTCTGGTGCTCAACCAGACCCTTGTTTTGGCACAGCCGTTGCACTATCGTGGGACTCCTCCACGTTTCCTCCCAAAGCCTGGGGTGGGTTCCAGAGGCTTCCAGGAGGTCTGGATGCACCTGGATAGAAAATGATCTTTGTCACCATCCACCACGCTATCGTTTTGAAGTGCGCTGGAAATGCGGGGAGGCCCCCTCCCAGAAGCACCTTCAGAGGGTGCACTAAAATGCACTGCTTTGACAACTGTGTTCTGCGACCACCTGCCCCAGGATCCCTAGGGTGCGTGGGTCGAACCACTGACAGCTGAGCCCTGCCCCAGATGGGCTGGAGCGGAACTCCAGGGAAGGACGCATGGGACCAGTGTTTCCAATAAGCTCCCTAGGAAATCCTTCCACACACGCCATTATGAGAGTCACCGGTACATCTGTTAAGAGCATGGGCTCTAGAGCCAGGTGGGACCTTGTTTGAATTCTTACTAGCTATGGGACCGTAAGCAAGTTACTTAACTTCCCTAAACCTCAGTGCCCACACATCTGAAAAACGACCCCACAGTGGGTTGCAAAGACAAAATAAAATGAGGTTATCCATGTAAAGCAGTGCTTGTCAAACTCCACGAGCATGGGAATCACCTGGGGATCTTGTTAAGATGCAAATTCTGATTCAGTGGATGTGGGTTGGAGCCCGAGAGTCTGACTTTTTCTAGCAAGTTCCTTGCTAAAGCCAATGCTGCTGGTCCCCTGTCCACAATTTGAGTCATTGCCAGACACATAGTAAATTCTAAATAAACGTTAGCTCTCCCATTTTAAGAATTGGCTGGGCAAGGACAGAAACATAGAGATACAGGTGGCTTTTTTAAACCCTGATAATGCATCATAAGTACCTGTGGGGCTTTGAAAAATGCGGCTGCCTGGGCTCCCATGTCTGAAGATTCTGCTTTGGCCTCTGTACGGTGCAGCCCCGGGTCTGTGTTTGTGAGGTGCAGCGAGTAAGCCAGGATTGAGAACCGCCGAGTCTGAAGTAAAAAGTATCTGAAATGAAATTTATTTTACAGCCGCTAAGGGATGTCAAAACATTCCTCTCATTACTAGTACAAAACGTTCATTCATCATTGCTATAGACTGAATGTTTGTGTCTTCCCCAAAATGTATATGTTGAAATCCTAATCTCCAAGGTGATGGCATTTGGAAGTAAGCCCCTGGGAGGC
>PVKM010033877.1:0-15793 GCA_004027735.1 Carollia perspicillata
TAGGAGGGTTGACAGTTGTGTGACTGAGTTGTCACACACGAAGCATCGTGTCTACATAGAACATGCCTGGCACACACAAAATGCTTGGCAAGCAGTCGCTGTCGTGATGATTACAGAGGAGTGAGGAGGTCAGATGTGCTGAGGGAACTGGTCCGAGAGCTGAAAAGAGAAAGGGCAGAACGGGCCAACGCGCCTGCCCCGATCACCGGCACCGTTGCCGTCTCAAGACCATCTCCAGGGCTGGCTGTTTGAACCGCTGGATGAGCCGGCTTCGAAAGCACCAAACACACTCGTAGTGGCAAGACTTGGGGCAGTGAAGGGGCTGCGGGAGCTTGGCTTGGGTGCCGGTTCTGCTGCTCAGCAGCTCTGTGATGTGGGCCACACCGCTCCACCTCTCTGGGCTTCCTTCCTTCTTAAAATGTGCAAATCCACCCTCATTGGATGCGATGATCGGGAAGGTGAGAGACGGAGCGTGCTGCCAATGCCACCTCTAGGTTTACCGCACCGCCGTTTGTGCCCAGTGGGTGCGGCTTTGCCCTCAAGGGAGGGCTCTGGCCTCTGGTCAGAGGTAGGGGTTCCACCGAAAGACCGGGCAAGCCCTGGTTGGTGGAAGCTGGTAACCGAGCAGTGGAGCCCAGCGGGGCAGCCGGGGAGCTGAGGCGTGGCCTTCCTGGGCTGAAGTGCCGACACCTGCTGGGGCTGGGGTCAGGGTTGGGGTCACCATGTGCAGTTGCTCCAGGTGTCTGGGAGGGCCTGCTGCTGCTTCAGCCCGAGCGTTCCTGTTCATGGCCGTGGAAAGGGCCCCCACCGTCTTCCAGTGAGGTTTCCGGCATCGGCTCCCTGGAAGGCTGTGCCTTTCCCTGTCCCTGCCCACAGAGTGAGGCCAGCAGACCTTCCAGGAGGGCCAGACCCAGTGCCGGAGCTGGAGGGAGGGCGGAAGAGCCTGCGGGAGACGTCAGCCTTGATGCCTGGCAGGGGGCCTGGTGATCGCAGTAGTCATTACACGCTGGTGTCTCAGGAGCTCTTGCAGAGTGCCGTGCTGTTGGTTCGACCTTCCGCCGTCACGCTCCGTTCCGCCAGTTCAGTGCGTAAGAAGCCTCTCTGCCTCCTGGGCCACACTGCGTCAGCTGCCAGTGGCCGCCCTCCCGAGGAGGTTGGCTTCGCTTGGGTCCTACCAGCGGAGGGAGGAAAGCAGTGTCGAAAGGTCTTACCTGGTCCCGGAGGTTCTCTGAGCAGACCACACACAGCCATACAACTTCACAGGCTTCTCTTGTCATATCGCACAGGTGCTTAGAGGGTCTGGGGTGGTGCGGTCCTCCCCTCGTCTCCTGGGTGCTCTGCTTTGTCCACTGAACGCACAGGGCGGAGGATGCTGAGCGAAGCTGGACGTGAGGAAGCTGCTGGGTCGTCACGGGACGCGTGTGATGATTTTATTTTTTTCAGTCAGAAACCGAGGTGCAAGGCCACCGTTGGCTTTTTGTTGACAGGGAGGGAAACAGAAGCAGCAGAGGAAAAGGTTGGGCCTGAGAAATCCAGGGTTCTCTTTCCAGATCAAACCCCTTCCCGGGGCCTGCATCGCCTGTCCCTACTTTCCCCTGCACCCAGACACGGTCACCTCACCTGTGCAGCCGAGGAGGGGGTCACAGCCTCACCTCTGAGGTCTGACGGGTGGGGAGTCCTCTGCGTCCACTTTCTGTACAAGAGCCCAGAGAAGCCCCGGGGCTGGTTTCCTGGACTGCTCGCTGCTCCTTGGACCTTCGGTCACAGCCGCTGGCCTCGTGGTGGAGTGCGCAGTTGTGTCCATTACGGAGTCAGGCGTCTCGGCACGACCTGTGCCCAGTACTGAAACCACAGAGGAAAAGGAGGCGGCGGGGGGGAGAAACACACCCCTGACGAATGCGACCGTGTGGTGTCCTTTGGCCGGACGCCCCTGTACTTGGAGGTTTTGTGTTTTACGTGGTTACGGCCGTGCTGCGTGCAGCCTGCGATTCCCCGCCGCGCCCAGCAAAGTGCCTCTGCCACAGTGCAGTTGGGAATGCCACACAGCCTTCCCACGTCCGCTGTGAACACCATCGAGTGGCTGGGTCACTCGCTTACACCTCCTGTTGTTGGATTTGTGGGTGGTTGCCTCGTAATTCAAACACACCTCGGTGAACAGCATCGTGTAGTCCTCCTCGTGTTTGGGGCCCCCGGTCGGGCTGCGTTTCCAGAAGTGGAATCACGGGGTCTGCAGGTCAGGGCACGTCGGAGGCTCTGGGAAACACGCTGGCGGATTGCTGTCCAGAGGCTGCTCTGCGCTCCCCCAGCGAGGGGTGCGCCCTGCTCCTGGCACCCGAGCCCGCTGCAGGCAGTGTTGGCGGCCTGTTTAAATCTGATAGCATTCTTCATTTCCGGTGGGCGCGGGTGGCTGGGAGAGGATGAGCGCGTCCAGTACCTCCGTCCCTGCTGCGGGCCAGGCTCTTTTTAGTTACTCCCGCTGTTTCTCAAAGGCGGAAACTGAGGCTGGCAGGACGAAAACTGTTCAATCTCACTGTACCCCACTGCTGCTCTCGAGGACTAGCCAGGACCAGAGGATGACGGCCAGTGTTGGCCGATGGCACAGGCAGCAAGCAATGGTGGGAAGGGCTGGGCTGGAAGGGCTGGGCTGGAAGGGCGCACCCCTCACACAGCAAAGTACTTACAGGGCATTGGAGCCAATAGGGAGATGTCACGCACATGATGAAAGACTTGTCCGATTCAGTTTCCAGGGGGAGAGTGGGCACCCTGAAGCTCTTAGGTGACTTACTTGACTCTCGGATGGGGCATTGCTGCCCTGGCGCCACCCTGCCTGGGATAGAGCTGCACTTGGCACTGACCAGGCTCAGATGGGAAAGCTGGGCTGGGGTGCAGGTTGGCCCGGGGCTACCCTCTGCAGGGGCGTGCCGTCTGGGCCTCCACTCGGACCCCGGTCCCTGAAGGGCAGGCAGCTTGTCTTCTTCCTGAGGCCCAGCACCAAGGCGATTGATTCCCAAATAATAGCCGATAATAACAGAGCTGGGTACCATTCTGAGTTTTACGCGTATTAGTTCATTTGGGCCTCATAATCACCTGTGATTTAGGTGCAGGTGACGGGACCAGGGAACAGGACCAGGACTCAAATTTGTCCACAGCCCAGAGCTTGTGTAGGCTTCAGAACCTTGGTCCTCACCACGGCAGCGAGGGACCCACCCGGCACATGGCTCAGGCCCAGCAGTGCTCTGGCGGTGGGACCCTGGCCTCTCCTAAGACAGAAGGACCCTGGCTGTCCATCCTAGTACAGATTCTCAGAGGCCTGAGCCTCACTTTTCCTGCCTCTCAGAGTGGGTTATGTGAATTCATGAGAGTTGCTTTGAAGCTCCAGGGCAGCATGTTGGAGAGGGAGGAGAAGGCAGTATGAGGGGAACCAGGGCTTCCAAGTCCTGTGGGGACAGACAGCTAGGGTCTGGGGACTGTTTTTTTCTTTTCTTTTTTTTTTTTTAAGCAGTGCAGGTAGCCATTAGAGAGGCACAGGATTCACGATCGGAATTGTATGTGTGGCCTCCCAGCCAGGGTCTGCCCCTCGGTCCACGTGACCTTGGGCATGCTACTTCGCCTGCACCTCCGTTTCCTTGTCCGAGTAGTGAGCATGTGTGGCTGCAGCAGGGTGGCGACAGCGAAGCCCACCTGGCTTCAGATAAAGTATTCAGAAACCTTCTCCCCCGGCGCCCAGCACATCACGGCTCCGAGCTCGCCCGGCTTGGGTGCTGGCACCTGGCGGGAGACCTGGAGCTCGGAGGCACCCCCAGCGCACTGACCCAGCGTCCACTCGTTCCCTGCCTTCTGTCTTCCAGGTTGATCCTCGGGACCCACAGTCTCATCCAGCCTCTCCCTGAGGACGGCAGAGGGTACAGGTGGCGGCTCGGCCGTCGGCGACTCCGGCAGCTGGCTCTCCAGCAATGTGAAGCTTTCGTTTGGGTTTTCCTCCTTCTTCAGTTTTGCTTAACTTGTTTTATTTTTTGTCTTTCTCTTTTATTTCTTTTTTCTATTTCTTTTTTAATTTAAATGATTTAAGACTTCAAAAGAGCAGAAGATCTGCTGCGGACAGGCACCAGTTTCTTTAAAGAAATGTAATATGGACAAAGCATATGTATAAGTTTCATTTTTAACTTTTTTAAGGGGTTGGGGAGCTGTTTTTGTTTTTGTTCTTTATTTTCCCTTTTACCCGTTTCTCAGTCCCACTGACAACACCTCCCTTCCCCCGGAGAAGGCCCGCCTCTCCGTGGAGAGTGGGGGGATTGCTCCTGGAATGGGGGCATGGAGACAGAAGGAGCCTCCGGGCCACCCCTCCACCAGATGCACAACTGCCGGGCTCCCTGACGGGCTGCTCCGGGGCAGCCCTTGGGCCTTGGATAAAGAAGCACCTGGAACAATTGACACCAGGGTTTGGCCCAGAGACCTCGAGAAAGAAGCTCTAAAACTATGGGCGTGTCCCCTTTAAGCTGTTGGAAACCCCAGGCCACAGCCGGACCTACAGTGGTGGGAATGTGTTCCATCCCCTGCCCATTACCATCCAGGGCTCTGTGGCGGGCGGCAGGGGTCGGGGCAATGGGACAGAAGGTGGCCAGCCCCACTTCCCTGGCAGTCAAGCGGTCAGCCCACCCCAGCTGTACAAGCCTACCTTTCTGTTAGTGACCTTCCTCCCAGGAGAAGGTCCCCAGGAAAAAACAGCTGTGCCAAACCTCTGCCTGGGACACCGCTGGGTCTTTGGCAGGTGCCTGCAGCTTTTCCCCTCACCTCCTGGCTCCTGCATCATCTTCTTCCCACATGTGCCCACCAGACATCCAGGTCGTCGTGGAGGCTGCCTGAGTCCCTGGGGTCCGGTTGTGACCGTCACCATAAGAACTGGGCGGCCTAGACCGGCTGTTACTGCAGCACAGGGCATGCCCTCTGTGCCAAGTGTCGTGGTATCACTCACGGTGCCAGCGTCAGGCACCATCTCCCTCACCCCAGGGATGTACTGCTAGGTGCTTGCTTTCGGTGTCGGTGTGTCTGATGGGAAAAGGAGGGAACTGCCAGGAGTAGGGAGGTGACAGGCCGTCCCCTGTGGCCTGGAGGTGCCCAGTTGTGGGTCAGCCACCCCAGTGCTTCCTCAGCCGTGAGCCCTCGGACCCTGCGAACAGTGGCTGCCAGTGTGGCTCCCCCCTCGCTCTCCACGACGCTCGCTGCCCCCCTCGTCTCGGCTTCCGAGCCCCGCGTCCTCTGCTCTGTGCGAGGACAAGGACCGGAGCCCATCCCGTGCCATCCCCCCTCACCTGGGCACACTACTTGGCTACTCCAGGAGAGGGTCTTTGGGGAGGGGGAGGAGTTCTTCCTTTGTGTTTATTTTTGTTCTTTGTTTTCTCCAACCCAGCTTAGGATCAATAGGGGAGATAGCTGGAGGCCATGGACGGTTGTGTGTGACCAAGGTGCGGCGGCTCTCCCCGCACAGCCGCAGCCCCCATCCTGCGGCTTGGGGGGCTTGGGAGGGGTGAGCACCACATCAGCACTCACACTCGACAGTGTCTTTGCGCACACTCAGCCTTTTCTCAAGCCCCTCAGATACCAAGGCTTCTTCCTGTGCAGACAGTGGGCTGTGGTTGGCAGGATCCAGCGGGGCTGCCGCGGTAACCGGGCCCCGCCCTTTCCCGGCTCAAATCCTCTGCGGTCCCCTGTCTCTTGGTTCTTCCTCTGACTTCTGTGTGTACTCAGCCCCATCCGGGCGGTTGGGAGCGCAGCGTCCCCTGATTTCAGAGCACACTCCTCGACCCCACCACCCCGCCTTCCCTTGGGCCAGCTCGCTCTCCCTACATGAGCAAATGGGAAAAACACCCCCAGCTCCCCTGGCTGTGGTTTGTGCTGTCTCTAGCGAGGCCTTGAGCCTAACAGGTTATTTACCATTTGCTTCTCTTCTGCCCTCCCCAGGTTTCTCAGCTCTGCCCGAGTGAGGTCTGGGGGCGCGGTGCTCCCCCTTGGTTCTTTTTCCCGGCACCATTTTCCCCTGTAGGTCCCAGGATGCCCAGACCTTCTGGGTGAGGTGGGCAGCCTGGGAGCAGCCAGCTTCCACACACCCTCACCTTGTAGGACTCACAGCCCTCCTTCCCTGGCTCCCGAGGGCCGGCTCCTTAGCCCCAAGTGCCTGTCTCTCCCTCTCTCCTCCTCCCTCCCTCTCTCCACTGTGCGGGCCTGAAGCACCCAGGCAGCTCAGTGGGAGTCCACCCTGGCAAGTGCTGGCTCTGCCCAGTCGGTGGATCAGGTCTGGGTGGCTCCTGTCGTCTTTCTCGGCCACCTGCCACCTGTTCCCGCTGTGGTCACCTTCCACGCCTCTTTCCGCCTTTTCACCCTCTCCACCCGGGTCTCGGGCCTGGCAGCAGCTCTGTGGTGCATCATCTCAGTGCCGCCAAGTTCGTTAAACTTGTCCAAGTTCTAGAAGTTTCCACACCTTAAAATAGCAGTTAGTTATTCTCTCCTTCAATCTGTGGAAAGGATAGCCCGTTGGAGGGAGGGGCTGGGCCTCAGTCCTGTGGCTCTGAGCTCGGTTTCCCCTAAGTGAGAGGAATCAATCAGCAAGACAGATCATAGTGCCTTATTCCATTGCCTTCCCTGACCATTCCCCTGGCTCCCTTGGGGTACGTTTCTTCCTCCTTACTTGTGTCCATCTGTCTCAGACTCTCACTCCCATTCACAGCTGCACAGGAAGGGTTACACCCCCGGCACTCCCTCCCCGACCCCTTCCTGAGGGCTGCAGCCAGGCACGCCTCTCCGCACCCACCACCAGGGCACTCTCTGGAAGCTTTAGCCGAGGATGGAGAGACTGCTTCCGACAGGTGCACTCTGCCTCTCACTACCTAGCAGACCCCTGCCTCTTACCTCTAGCCAGGAGGATGCCACAGTCGGTTCATCCAGGACTGGCTCCATCTGGCCCCCTCCTGGGCACTGGGAACTAAGGTCACGGGCCTCAGCCTCATCTCACCCCAGAGGCACTGGGACAGGACGATGGGGATTCTCTCCTGCCTGGATGTGGTTTGCCCTTCGAGGCTGCCTTTCTGAGGGAGTATATCGTGTTTACTTGAGAAATAACCCTGTTTACAGCCAGAGGAGAATCGTGCCCAACACTAGGTGGAGATCGGCTCTCAGGACAGCCCGGGCCTGGCCTCTTTCGTGGCACTGCCCGCGGTGGCCCCGGAGTGAACGAAGGCAGAGGTGGCGGGGGCGCACTCCCCGCACTCCCTCTGCTGCCTGACCCAGCGGTGCTAGGACCACTTCGCCATCTTCCTCACGGCCGGCCGGCCCCTGGACGGTCCCCACCTCTCATCCCTTTCCTTAAGATTCTCTGCTCCCTAACATACCAGTCACCTCCTAGAGAGCCAGTGTTGGAGCAATAAGATGATTTTTTTTTACTCTGGAGTCTGTGTATAAGAAAAAAGAGCTGACATTGTGGGGCTCCTCTCCGCGCTGTTGGCTGCTGGCCGCCTTAGGAAACGGGGGGCTGTCTGGGTGTCGGCATCAGGGTGTGTCTTGGAAGCTCGGGGAAACCAGAGTCTGACTCTGCCCTCACCACGTTCCATGTCCCCTGGGCCTCCCACCCTTGGGTTACTGCCCTGCATTGCTCCCTTCCCCTCCCTCGGTCTGTTGGGTGGCCCCCAGACAGACAGCTGCTGGAGTCTCCTGGGAACTGGCAACCTGACCACAGCTGAGCTCGAGCTATTCGGGGCTTCAGGTGGCCGGGCCCGGGGCTGAGACACAGCCTTCGGGACCACACGGCCTGGCTCCGATCCTGCCCGCCTCAGCCTGGAGAGGCGCCCTCGGGAGGGGCACTGGGGGACACATCCACGGCCATCAGGAGACAAACCCCACTGTCGGCTGCCTGGAGCACGCCCCACCCCCAAGATTGTAGGGGGTCACAGGAGGGAGTTCATTTAGGGACATTTTAAAGATACGTGCCCAGAGGCCTCTTGCCATCAGAGCCAGGAGTATGTCACCGTGATTTAAAGGCCACGGGCCATCCCGGGATGGAGGAAGCTTTTACCCAGGCTCAACATTCGTTTCAAATACTAGTTAATAGGTCTATTTTCCTTTATTTTCTTTTTTTTGCACAGAAGCTGGTAATCTAGGACCTATGTGTGAACAACTTTATATAAATATTTTTTGTACTTGGTTTACTTGGGTTGGTATGAGACATTATATTTAAGTTCCTTGAACACTGTGGATCCCCCTAATGTGTGAATGACTGAGGCTTTGTAAATTAAGGGACGTTTGTGTGAATAAAGTTATTTGACGGGGTGCAAGAGCCATATGTGATTTGAAAACGAGTGTCTGTGGTTTTATCGCCACCTGTTTGGGAAAGAGGAGAAACCGACCCGTGTGACAGCTCCTCTGTCCCCTGTCTCTGGTCCCAGTGGGTGGTCCCAGTGGGTGAGCAACAGGAGAGAGAAAGACCTCAGGTGCTTGTCAAGAAAACCGCTTGGTGCCCTTCGACCGATTTCCACCCCACACCCAGCGTGACCCGCAGGGGTCCAGACCCTCAGCCAGCTCGGCGGGCCCCTCCTCCAGAGACCTCAAGGGCCCCTTCAGCCCCAGCACTGTGCTGCTGCCAGTTCTGCCCTCGAGTTTTTAATGTAGAGATAAGAAGGGTCTCCAAACGCAGCAGCAAGAAGTTGAGCTCTCCGGAGCTGGGCCAGGGTGGGACAGCTCTGGGCTGTGAAGCAGCCAGGCCTAGAGAGCAGAGGGCCGTCATTAGGGAGGCCATAGTGGTGGGTCTGGGGTGGGAGAAAGTGCATAGGGCCATCTCCCTCTGCCTGCCAGCAGAAGCCATGTTCCCCGGGGAAGGACTGGCACTCACGAAAAGCCAGGCACTTCCAACACCACCGCTGGGCCTGTGTGGAGGAGAACACTGAAGCCCAGGGAAGTCCAGACCACTGGGTGAGTGGGCGCTCAGTGCTCTGGAGGAACAGGGACTTCCGCCACCTGCCACTGAGCAGGGAGTCCAGTCTCGCTGCACATCTGCTTCCTCGAACAAGATGGAGGTGAGAGCTACTACCCCCAGTGCAGCTAAAGGTTAAATAGGAACCGTGCATTGGGCCCAGCACTTAGAGGGTTCATAGTGAATGGTTCTATAGTTTCCTCAAACAGGCAGGTTTGGGATTATCCCAGTCTGCTGGACGCTGAGCCCTGGCCCCTGGCGTCCCACGGCCTCGGGGAAGCTCATCAATCTGTAACACTAAGAGTCGATGTTTGACACGGGGCCACTGAGGCCTTTTCTCAGGAGACCTGGTAAACCCAGGAATCAAAACTGCAGGACAACCAGGGCTTTGGGTTGTGCGTAAGAGAAGATGACAGGCTTCCTGCCCAATCTGAGCAAACACGCTGTGTTCCAGGCCCAGCTGTGGTGTCCAGGGCCCACGGGGCTGAAGCCTCTGCAGAGGGTGCCCCTGTGCTCAGCCTGGGCACAGCCTGGGGCTCGGGGAAGGGTGGCCCACACGTTTGCTCTTTTAGCAACTTTGTTGAGATAGTCCATCCTTTTGAAGTGTTTATGCCAGTCGTTTTTAGTTTATGCGGAGTTGTGCAATCATCACTACCATCTAATTCCAGAACATCCTTTTTTTTTTGAAGACTTTTTTTTAAGATTTTATTTTTTTAGAGAGAGGAGAAGGGAAGGAGAAAGAGATGGAGAGAAACATCATCGTGTGGTTGCCTCTCACACATCCCCCTTTGGGGACCTGGCCTGCAACCAGGCATGTGCCCTGACTAGGAACTGAACTGGAGATACTTCGGTTCGCAGCCCGCGCTCAATCCACTGAGCCACAGCAGCCAGGCCCCAGAACATTCTTCTCACTTCAAAAAGAAGCTCATGCCCGTCAGCAGCAACTCGTGGTCCCCTCCCAAATGTGCACTCCCAGGCCCTGGCAACCACCAAGACACCTTCCGTCCCTGTGGGTTTGCCCATTGTGGGCACTGCACAGACGTGGAGTCACGCAGGACTGGCCTTTCGTGTCCGGCCGCCTTCGCTCGGCAGTGTTCTCCAGGCTCGCCCGTGTCACAGCAGGTCTCACCGCTCCGTTCCTTTTTGTTGCCGAATAGCATTCCATTGTACGGAAATACCAGATATTGATCCATTCATCCACCGATAGCTGTTTTCCCCCACTTTGTTATGAATAATGCTGCTATAACGTTTATAAAGGAGTTTGTGCATAGATTTACGGGTGGTTATTGTGTTTTTCCATTACAGGTCACATTTAACGTTTTGCATTAGTTGCAGATTAGGCCAATGTCTTTAATACCCTTGGGCACATATACGTCTAGCAGTAGAACTGCTGGGTCAGTCATATGGTAACTGTCGTTTTTTGAGGAGCAGCCAATTGTTTTCCGAAGAGTCAGCACCGTTTTCTGTTCCCACCAGGAACGTGTGAGAGTTCCACTTTCTCCACATCCTTGCCAACCCTTGTTACTGTCCTTTTTTTATGGCTGTCCTGGTGGGTGTTACAGATGTCTGCTCCTTCTGCTATTAATAGCAGGTAATGGGAGAGTAACGCCATGGCTGTGTAGCCCAGTTGATTAGAGCATCGTCCTGATACTGCAAGGGTTTGATCCCCAGTCAGGGCACATAACAAGAATCAACCAAGGAATGCATAAATGAGTGGCAAAACAAATGTGGTTCTCGCTCGCTCTTTAAAAATAAACGTTTCAAAAAAAGTCTTTAAAAAGGTAGGGAGAATAACAAATTGGTGCTTTAGACACTTGATTCAGTCAGAGATCCAGCAAGTTTTGGGCGCCTGCAGAGCTCAGAGAACACAGACCGGCTCTGCTATTTACTGGTTCTCTGCCCTGGAGGCAGATCACCTTTCTGGCTTCGTTTTCTCCTCTGCAAGGTAGTAAACATCCACTTCATAGGATGGTTGTCAGGACTAAAGATTTTCATGCACCATCTGTGGTGGGCACACCAGTGAGCATTCCCCCCGTGCCCTGGGCATCATGGAGTTAACGAGGGCAGGGTTCAGAAAGGGAGGGGCTTTGAGGAGCTCTGTGTTGGTTTTGGGCATAGGAGATGAGGAGCTAGGGCTGCATCCCTGTAACAGGGTCCGTTAAGTGCCAGACTCAACACAGATGAGAGGTGTCGCCCAGGCCCTGCAGGGAAGCATCCAGCTGGCCTGGAGCAGGCCGGCGTCCATTCCATTGGACGAAGACATCCAGACGCTCCCCTCCTGACCTGCTGCCCTCTGCCCATCCAGCCTCTGGCTTGGTGGGTAAATGCACACTCCCAGCCAATCCCAGTGCTTGTGAACCAGACAGACCCTGCCGGCAGGAGCTCCAGGTCCAGAGGGGGAAGGACTCAGAAAAGGCAGGAACGTCGTCATGGCCTGCTCGGCCTGGGATGGAATCTCCAGCAGCTGTGGAGCGAGGGCGTAGCGGAGACTTGCTGGAGGAGTGGGTCCTGAGACCCGAGCTCGGTCCAGCCCGCTGCCTGGCCTGGGCCCTGGCCCTCGCCAGGCCGTGCTGCCGCCCCTCAGCCTGCAGCGGGCTGGGCACACTCGTGTTCTGCTAGCCTTTCCACTCAGCGAGCAGCAGCATCTCCCTGCCTCCTGGGAGGTCTTCGCCTGTGGCATTGAGACCCCCATCCCCTGCCCCTAATTCAGCCCCCGCACAACAGACTCCCTTTTAAATCATCAGAACAGATCACGGTGCTAAACTCTATAGATTTCCATTGCACTTAGGATATCACCTGGACCCTCTCCTTGGTAAGACCCCATTCTCCACCTTCCTCCTGCTTCGTCCTTAGGCTGTCCCCTCCAGCCACTGTGGCCTTGTTGCCGTCCTTCATGCACACATAAGACATTTCCGTCGCAGGGCCTTTGCACTGGCTGTTCCCTCTGCCTGGAATGCATTACTTCATTGCTTCATATAGGTGTCTGCTCATACACCAGAGAGGTCCTACCTGGCCCCCTTATTTAAAGAAATACCTCATCACTATTGCTGTCTCTCTAACATGCTTTATTTTTCTTCTTTTTCCTTTTAATTTTATTTTCTATTGGTTTCAGGTGTACAGCTTAGTGGCGAGACAATAATATGCTTTAGTTCCCTAACTGGCACCTTACATGGTGATTGCAGTATTACCGACTATGTTTCCCATGCGTTACTTGCATCCCTGTGACTATCTTGTCTGCAGTTTGTGCTTCATGGTTCCTTCACCTCTTCGCCCAGTCCCCACGCCCCTCTGGCAGCCACCAATTCGCTCTCTGTGTCTACCAGTCTGTTTCAGTTTTCGTTTGTTTATTTCGTTCTTTAGGTTCACATCTAAGTGACATCATAGGGTAGTATTTGTCTTTCTCTGACTGACTTCACTGAGCATAGTACCTTCTGGGTCCATCCATGTCGTCACAGATGGTTCAGATTTTATCCTTTTTATGGCCAAGTAATTTTCCATGGTTTGAAAGTACCATAGCTTTTGTTACCCACTCACGTACGGATGGGCACTCGGGCTTCTTCCGTAGCTTGGCTGTTGTAAATATCACTGCAGTGAACATAGGGGTGCGGGTGTTGTTTTTCAAATTAGTGTTTCAAGTTTCTTCAGCTAAATCGCCAGAAATGGAGTTGCTGGGTCATAGGGCAGATCCATTTTTAATGTTCTAAGGAAGCTCCACACTGTTTTCCACAGGGGCTGCACCAGCCTGCATTCCTACAAACAGTGCAGGAGGGTTCCCTTTCTCCACCTTCTCACCAGCGCTCGTTGTCTGTTGATTTATTGATGACGGCCATTCTGACAGGTGTGAGGAGATATCTCACTGTGGTTTTAATTTGCATTTCTCTGGTACTTAGTGACACTGAGCATCTTTTTCATGTCTATTATTCTCTGCATCCTCTTCAGAGAAGTGTCAGTCCGGGTTCTCTGCCCATTTTTTAATTGGGTATTTGGGGGGGGGTTGAGGAGTATGAGTTCTTTATAAATTTTGGGTATTAACTCCTTACAGATGTATCATTTGAGAATATAACATGCTTTATTTTTATTTTCTGTTCTTAAAGATTTATTTATGTTTAGAAAGAGGGGGAGGGAGGGAGAAAGAGGGAAAGAAACATCAGTGCGTGAGAGGTGTGGCCTCTCACGTGCCCCCGACCGGCTCCACAACCCAGGCCTGTGCCCTGACCGGGACTTGAACCGGTGACCTTTCTGTTGGCAGGCAGGTGCTCAATCCACTGAGCCACCTGGCCAGGGCACCTTGCTTTTCTTTACAGCACTTACCACTAGCAGAAGGATTTACATATTGCATACATATATATATACATATATACGTGTGTGTATGTATGCAGGTACTCCTTGATTTATGATGGGGTGCATACCGATAAACAGGCCTTAAGTTGAAAATGCATTTAACACACCTAACCTCCTGAACATCACGGCTTAGCCCAGCCTCCCTTAGATGTGCTCAGAACACTTACGTTAGCCTGTAGTTGGGCAAAATCATCTCACACAAAGCCTATTTCATAATAAAGTGTTAAATATCTCACGCATTTTATTGAGCACTGCACTGACAGTGAAAAACAGAGTGGCTACGTGGCTGTCGCTTTTGCCCCACAGTGAAGTCAAAACCCCGAAGCCGAGACGTCGTCCGTGGGAAATTGTATTTGAGTCATCTCTACATCCTCACACAGGATCTACGACATGGCCCATCGTAGGCATTCAATATATGTGTATTAAGTAGATGGATGGGAACACATGGTATCAGTTGGAAAAACAGCCCCTGTGGAAGGCTCGGGAGCCTGCCATGAGTGGGGCAGCCCTCAGACGGGAACCCAGGGCCCCCCGAGCCCAGCCCTGCCCGCCCTCTCCACTCCTGAGGGTGAGCCACGGCCCAACTCCTTCCCGTCAGCCCCCGCGAGGTAGGAATGAAACCAGCTCCTTGAGAAGGAGTCACCAGATGTGGACGAAGATACTGTTGGGCTTTGCTTTCTTTCATCTGGCACAGGGGTGCGCAGACTTGTTCTGTGAGGGACCCCAAAGCACATACTCCAGGCTTTGCAGGCCGTGGGCCCCTGCTGCGGCTTCTCCACTCGGCCGTCGTGACACCCGAAGAGCCGTGGACAGTGCGTAAGCAGACGCGCGCGGCTGGGTGCCAGGAGCACTTTATTTAGGGACACAGAGATTTGGACTTCGCAGAACTTTCGCCAAAGGGTCACACAAGATTGTTTTTCTTCGACCGTTTATAAAAATGTGAAAACCTCCCACCCAGAGCAGTCTTGGGCTTGCTCCTGCGAACTCAGCCCGTGGTGGACAACATGGCCCATAGCTGATGGGTCAAGTTCAGGGAGGTGTCCCTGGGCCGTGGTGGCAGGTCCATAAAGGTGAGTGAGAGGTCACCGGGGGGTGCGGCTGTCGAAGCAAGGACCAGGCCCAGAGGTTCTGCTTCACCTCCAGCTGGTCTCTCGGTCACAGCTCCAAACGACAAACATTCAGGAAGCTGGAAGCAGCAAAGTACGAGCAAAGGAAAGATCATTGTGACAGGAGTCAAGAAACTAGACTCCAGATCCAGCACGGCCTCCTGCCCGCTGTGAGGGATGTGGCAAATTCTCCGCTCCATGCGCCAAACAGCACGGGGCGTTCTGGAATCAGACGGAAGGGTTTGGATCGCTGCTTTACCACGTACAGTCTCGTGCCCTCGGCCTGTTACTCTCTGAGCCTCCGTTTTCTTACCTATAAAATGGCAACAATACCAGTACCCACTTCACAGGTTTTTCTGAGAATTAATGAGCTAGTGCATGTATGGTATAGTCCATAGCACAGTGCCTGGCATGGAGCAAATTACCCACAAAGGGTATCTATTGGTAATATTTGATTAAATCCTCACCGAGCATGTTTAGAGAGAAAGGAGGAGGAGAGAGTGAGAGAGGTGAGCAACACTGATTGATTGCCTCGCACACACACCCAGACTGGGCTCAAACCCACAACCTAGGTATGTGCCCTGCCTGGGGGTCAATCCATAACCTTTTGGTGCTCGGGACGATGCTCCAACCAACTGAGCCACTTGGCCAGGACTTGATAATATTTTTTAAAGGGGAAAAACGTCCTTTGAAATACTCCTCAAAAACACCAAACAAGGACTCAAAATGTAAATACTGTTAAGAAATGCTGTGTATTTCATTCCCCTCCGGAAGTGTCCCGATGCACGAAAAGCTCTGGGAAGTTGCATAGTGAGTTCTGTTTCCCAGGCCTCCTGGACCACCGGTGCCTCCACACTGAACACCTGTTCACATCTCCCAGGGCTAGTGTTCTGTGGCAATCGCTGAGGGCCCGTTTGGGGAGATGCTGAATGAGCTCATCTTTGCAGCTCTCAGATCCTAAATCCCCGTCAGGGGGCTTCGGCCACCCCATCCTGTTCTACGTGGGGCTGGAATCACTTTCCTGTCGCAAAGCCTCCAATAATTTCCTCTGCGCGGTCTACTGGTTCCTTGAGGGCAGATCGGAATAGGAGGAATTTAATAACCGTGGACTGGTCCCCCGCCAAAATGCTGTGGGGCCCTGGCCCAGACGACTGCAGCTCGGTGAGAACACAGAGAGCCGTTGCCCCCGCCCGCAGCCCAGAGCCACTGCCAAAGCCCTCACATTCCTGGCTCCCTCATTGGCAGAGCGCAGCCACCCTCCCGCTCCTGTGTACCCAGTGCAGTGAGCAATTAGCGTTCTGCTGAGAAGCACCTGTAGTTCGTGGCGCTGCACACGGGCCCGCTGCGAGGCTGCCTGGGCTCAGATCAGCTTCGTCATGTGTGGAACGGG
>PVKM010033878.1:0-15789 GCA_004027735.1 Carollia perspicillata
AGATTTTATTTCAAAAGGATATTTTAACACTGAGACTCTTTTTTTTTTTTAAGATTTTATTTATTTATTTTTAGAGAGAGGAGAAGGGAGGGAGAAAGAAAAGGAGAGAAATATTTATGTAGGAGAGAAACATCGATTGGTTGTCTCTTGCACGCCCCCAACTGGAGACTTGGCTGGCAACCCAGACATGCAAACTTTTGGTTTCTGGGAGGACTCCCAACCAACCTCCTGAGACACACCTGTCAGGGCAATGCCGCAACTCTGGATATTGCCAAGGGTGTAATTGATTCTTTACATTCTTTATCAAGTATTCATTGGAGATGCTATAAGGTCATGCAGTACTTGCAGACTGTATAATATATATTTATCTGAAGACAGGCATATAAGATAATAAAATATATTTTAGTAGAAAGTTTTTTAAAAGGTCTTTTCAAAAACATTTGGATAAAATAATCTTTGCATATTTCGAAGTCAGTTCTTTGGATGTTTTTGCAGTATCAAACACAGTTTACTGTGTTTTTAATTTTGGCCTAAGTTATTTTTTTTCTCACCACTAATGTGATTAAAAGTTGAGAGGACATTGTCAGGATGATGTTAGAAAGCTGGTGGTCTGTTACCAGAGGTGTTAGTAGGGTAATTCAGTATTTCCCATGAACTCCCCTCAGTATACCAAAATAAAGCTCTGTGACGTACTTGAGAAAGTAGGAGAGCAAAGGCTGTCATTGCTTCTGGGAAGGTGCTAAACCCCAGCACATACTCAAATGATCTGAGTGAACATTGCTAAATGAAATAATTTACACCTAAAGTCAATTTGTAGTGCTAAATTTATTTCAGTACTAAACGTGTGAAGCAAGAAGTAACATCATACTTTCTAGTACGCAAACTTTTAATGCAAAGAGTAATACAAGTCCTTGAAGAAAAAGTATAAAATACCTATGTTATCTATAATTATCTATTTATCTACCCACCTACCTACCTATCTAAAGTTATTTATATATAGTTACCTATAGTTACTTTTATTTTCTTAGGTCATTCATAGACAATTCCCTCTCTCCACCTGTTTTTTCTCTTCTTTGTTCCTTCCTTTTCTCCCTCCCTCCTTCCTTCTTTCCTCCTTTTGTTTCCTTCCGCTCTCTTTTCATATATATATATATATATATATATATATATATATAAACACACACACACACACACAAAGAAAGAAAGACAAGTATGTGTATACTTGTATGTTATGTTTGTGATGAAGTACATTTAAGGCATTAACACCATACTATTGTTATAAATAGTGAGAACTAAGGGAATGTAGTTCAATTAAACACACACAGACACACATATATATCATACACATGTGTGAGAAAGTGAAGGACTTCCTCCATGTTTTTTATTATTTATAAATACAATATGATGTCAATGCTTTTATTGTACTTCAGCATAACCAGGAACAATACTTTAACTACTTAAAAATAAACTTGATTCAAATGTTAAAATATTATGAGTAGTTTCCTAATGAGCATACTTGGATAAACAACTTTGAGTACCTGTTTGTTTATTTCAATGCATATAAGCATAGATGCAATTGACATTGTACAATGTGCTTATAATTATCCAGTACTTCAGAATAATTCATCATAACAAATAATTTATTCCTTCATTAAATAATGTATTATTTTATTAAATGCATAAAATATTTCATGTATTGTTCCAGAGGCAAAGATATAGCTATGAAAAAAGAGAGAAAAAAACCCTCCCCTGCCTTCATGAATTTTATATTTCAGAAAGCAGAAATAGACAAAAATATAAGTAATAAAAATGTATAATGCATTAGATGTTCAGTTTTCCATGAAGAAAAATAAAGCAGAAAAGAATACATGGTGTTGAAGGAGGGCAATTTACCCCTAAGAAGTTAATATTCAAATAAAGGCACTGGGAATACAAGACCATGTTCCATGCAGTGTACTGCCCAGAGAAACTGCAGCCACAGGGAGCACCAAGAGCAAAGGCTCTGAGCAAGCAATGAAACACAGAGCAAGACAGCCAGCATGATGGGAATGGGAAGTGAGGGGAAAGTCTCAGATGCTGACTTGCGAGAGGCAGCTAATATTATGGCAGATCACATAGGGCCTTGTGCACTATTTTAAACTTTGTATTTTCCAGATGCCTCCAAAAATTTGGCTTGAGCAAACAAAATGGAACAATTCTGAATATGGAGAGATGTTGGAAGATATAGGCAAGGTGCCAAGATTAGAGCTCAATTTCAGAAATGGTGAATTTGAGAGGTATAGGTGATATTAAGTGGTCACTTAAATATTACTCTAAGATTCATGGGTTAGGTCAAGGCAGGATGTATATAAATTTGAGATTCACAAGTGGATAGATGGTATTTAATGCCATGTAACAACAGAATGAAATAAGAAAGGGATTAAATGACAGAAAAGTTAAGAAGTTAAAATTGGAAACTCGGAGACCCCAGTGATATAAGTTTCAGTAGATGAAGAGGAATAAGCAAAGGTTGTTAAATAAAGGAAGTCACTGAAGGCAGAAGAAAGCTTGAGGAAATTACAGTATTTTAAAACCCTCATAAATTGTCCTGGATGGAGGGGGGAGGTGAGAGTGATTGCAGTCTTCAAATTCTATCCATAGATCGAAATGAGATTTGAAATATAGCTGGATGCAAACAGTTCAACAATCATTTGACTAAATTTTTAGTGAAGCATTCACAAAGTTTATGTCTAGGGATGAATGAATTTCCTAGTTAAGAAATGTATTAAACAAGGTTTAAAATTTATAAACAGTGATTTAAAATATCAAAAAGAATTTAAAAAAATTTTAAATGATAGATGAAAAATCACTTTCTTGGTCACATTGACTTGAAAATCTTAAAAATTGCCTTGATTCTTAATAATTATGTCTAATAAAATGCAATCTTATCTTTAAATAACAAATTTTAACATATTTTTAAAATATAGTATCTTGAGTCTCTTGTCAAATAATTGAATAAATTATTTGCTGGGAATAATTCTGTAAAGTATGGAATTTGAATTAACTCAACATATTAACATGAATTCTCAGCCCAGTAAGAGAATATTTGCATTGTCAGATGTGACTGTGCTTAATCAATTTTTAAGCTAAAATAGTTTCCTATTGTTCTGATTATGAAAACACTGTAACTATTTTATAGTTACTTCAACAATTTGGCTCTAACCCACGTCTCCAACTCTATCTCTCTCTGTATCTCTTTGCCTAGTTTATTGGCATTTTACCATCAACATTTTTCTTTTGAGTATAAACACTTTCATAAGTCCATTTTTAAAAAGGCTGCTTTTGTAATATGATTCCATTAGCTTTCAAGAGCAGGAACCCTATTAATCACCCTTTGAACTCTTCAAAAATATTCTATAACTCACTCTTATTTATTTTTCTGACCAAACGCCTGATGTTTGTATCAAGTCTTTTCATTGTCAGCCCTCTGAACTCATCCTGGCTTACCCAAACCTTTTCCATTGTCCTCAGTGGTCATGGGTTTCATGGTTTCTATCTGTTTGTCATTATTCTGTTGATTGATCACTTGCACCCTGTTCTTTGCTTTGCAGAGACACACATTTGGTGGAGGGCATGGAGGGATTGAAAGCTAGGTTTGAAGTTCATTTTTTGAACTTCATCGAATATGCATAAGATCTTGGTGGATTATATTGGTTTTGTTGAGGGCCTTGTTCGGGATCCGCTAGTAGTCTCTGCCTGGGTTAATATCTGTTTAATGGTTTTTCTTCACTGTGATATATGGCTGGATTGCCCCTTAATGACTTAAAAATAAAAGCAAGCATTGAGCACAATTATCAAATAAAAATATTAAAGTAAAAACATATGCAATGTAATGTAATATTTCACCCAGTTCTCTGTTAGAGAGGCAGTGTATTCCTCCTCCAGTTGCTGAGTTTGGTTGCTCCTAGCTGCCCTGCTATGATGGACTGCTCACTGGACTTAGCCAACTGGAGCTGCCTCCCCAGGACGTCACTCCTCCCTCCGTAACTGATTGGCACTGAGGTCCAAAGAACCAACCCCTTATTTACTTGCTTCAGTGAAGAAAACTCCACTGGTGGATTCATGCCCCAGAGCACTCTCCCTATCCTCCCTGAAAAACAAGGTCTAGAATAATGTGCATGTTATAGAAACAGTTTTAAAAAGATACAATATGGGTATTATCTTTCTGTACACAGAATATCTTTACAGGCATACACAGGAAGAAAATTTATAACCACTTCTAACTGAGCGTTGGAAGTGTTGAGGGAAAAATGCAAGGAAGAAAAGTTATTCTCCTTTAAATGTTATACCATGTCCATTAATTACTTCTTTAAAGGTTTTATTGCTGTTGTTTTTAAAACTAACTGCTTTTTGCAGTAGCTGCTTACAGTTTATGTAGAAAGCTAGCCATTATTAAGACTCAGATAGAGCCCTGGCTGGTGTAGCTCAGTGGATTGGGTGCTGGCCTGAAAACCAAAGGGTTGCCAGCTCGATTCCCAGTCAGGGCACATGCCTAGGTTATGGGCCAGGTCCCCAATAGGGGGCGCACTAGAGGCAAACACACACTGATGCTCCTCTCCCTCTCTTTCCCCTTCCTTTCCCCTCTCTCTAAAAGGAAATAAATAAAATCTTTTTAAAAAAGAACCAGGTGTAATGTCACAAAAAATAAACTAAAATTGTGATGTCCTTTGCCTGAGACCAAAAGATAAGTTGGTAAGGAACAGGTTCTGGCTACAGACAGTTCTCCTGATGGATGGAAGGCATCAGAAGTTCAGACTGGGGTTTTGAGGAAGTCAAATGTGGGGCCAGCTGTCCAGGTGTGTACTAGACACCTGAACTCTATCTCTTTATGAATCTGGGACATTAAAGCCTGTTTATTTGTGGAACAAACTTTAGTATTCAGGCTTCTAGTCAGGGCAGAGATGTTATTTTGGCAAATGGCTGACTCTTTAATTATGTATATTTTATGAATTATGGTATTTTAATTGAAAAGTTCACAGTTATGTTTATATAAGGTCAAAACAATCGAAAATAAAAGAAATACACAGGAACATTTTGAAGAGAGGACAGACAGAAAATGAATAGAAAAGTTTTAAAAATATTTTTTGAAAAAATCATGTATTGAAGTATAAGCAGAATTACAATAGATTTATTTAATCAAAATATATTGAAAAGAAAGATGGCATAAGTGATTCAATCAGTACCTGTTAAATTTTCCATAAATTTTATATGTAAATTCGCTTGTTTTAAAAACTCTCTTGCTTTGTTTTATTTTCTGTTATAAAGTACTGTCCACTTTCTGGTGTCCACTATATCACTTGACAACAGAGGCTGTGATTAATAGATGTAAAAGATGTCACCTGGCCAAAGATTTGGAAAACAATTTTTAGACATGTGAGATTAGATTAAACACTCTGAAAATATAGTGTTGCTTAACTTTGAATATCCCTGAGAATAATGATTATCTTTAGACACTTTCTGTGATAAGTACCATGTATTATGTATTTGTTCCTATTAATTTCATGGAATAATGGATCTGAATATATAAATGTGCTCTGTCTCAAATATTTTGTTAAAATAGTTTTTTAGTTTTTTACCATTCAGCTATGAAACTTTAAATTTTTAAAGATTCTTTAAATTTATTTATTTTTAGAGAGGGGAAGAGAGGGAGAGAGAGAGAAATACTAATGTGTGGTTGCCTCTCACATGGCCCCCACTGGGGATCTGGATCACAACCCAGGCATGTACCCTGACTGGGAATCGAACAGGTGATCCTTTGGTTTGCAGCTTGCGCTCAATCCACTGAGCTACACCAGCCAGGGTGAAGCTTTAATTTTATAAGTATGTTTTACATACCAAATATGTGTTCTCTGTTATAGCATATAAATGTATAAAATGTTCTTTTTAACAAAAGAGCTTCATAATCTACAAAGGGAATAATATATAATAATATAAAAAGTATTATAAAGTCAATGTCCTTGATGAAGCATGTAAAATTTTTCCATCATCTTACTTAAAGATTATAAAAGATATCATAGGAATCCTTGTTTACTGGTATTTCTATAGAATGTTAATATTAGTACCATTTAAGAAATCAAATTTTCAGAAACCTTTTCTTGCCTGGTTAGCAAAAATATTCACAGTATAAAAACATGAATGTGTTTTGAAACCATTGTATTTACCTCGTGATTTGGCAGCACCTTTTGTTACGTAATTGGTCTTACTATAAACAGAGAGAAGTATTATTTTATACTGGAGGAAAGTAAAACTACAAACAGCATCTTCAATGAAATGACAGGAACTAAAGTCACGAAACAGAAGTAGGTAGAGCTGCAAAAACAAAGAAGACAAAGCAAGGCAAAAGGAGTGGAGGCAGAGGCAGGATTTCTGGGCTAAGATCTCGGGGACCTGGAACGGCACCACTTTCAGAAGTCAAGGGCATATTCTGTTTTCAACTGGTGTGGATACTGTGTATCAGAGATTTTCTGAATGCTGTTTTGGCCTACAATGTAGCAGAAATGAATCTACGAGAAAAACACCATAAAAAAGTCCATATTTAGTTAGTAGGACAAATTTGTTCAAGCAGTTGGAAGAAAAAAGAGACACTGAATTTTGAACAGACCCACAGCGACACAGCACAAGTAAATGGTCGGGAGTGGGGGTAAGTTGGGCTAAACGCATCGGTAAGCTTACAGACCCAAAACATCCTGGCTCAAGAACAATGCCTGTTTTCTATCTTGGAAAATGGCCTCCCTCTTCTTCCCTCTTTACACATACACACACCTTAAACATGCACATACGCCTCTCTTTTCCAAACCACTAGTCCTGGAAATACTCATGTGTTTCAAAGATAAATAATCCTACAAAAGCCAGGAGGGGTAGTATATTGTTATACTAGAAAAAACCAAGTAGGGAAGGAAGGGAGGGAGGGCAAGGGAAAGAAAGGGAAGACAGGAGGCCAGAACAGGAAAAACCACTCTCTAGAAAATGATGCCTAGTAGAAATATATTGCCAAGAAGAGAAGCCTTTACAAAGAAATTACCAAAATTTTAAATAATAATGTGTTGGTCTGTATGAGGCTAGAGTACAATGCAGAAATACATGACAAGGAAGAAATACTGAGGTAACAGAAAGAGATGTATAATTGGTAAGTCATAAAACAATGGAAAAATTAAAAACCATAGAAAAATTTGGAAAATACACAAAGCAGTGGTGATGTCTCTGTAATCACTGGAAATAGACTCCAGAGAGAACAAAACTAATGAAGTAAAATAATATAGCAAAAAGTAAGCATTTAAAGGATGAACAAGATCATTGCAGAAGCAAGCTAGTAAGATTCGTTATATACATTATTGGCCTCTCTAAAAAAAGCTAAATAATAAAAAATCAATTATTGAAAAATAGAATTTAGTAAAATTTCCAGATACAAAATGATACATCTTCAGATGGAGAAGATGTAACATGTCCCAAGAAAAACTAATAAAGTTTATTCAGCATCAAAACATATGTTAATAAAATACTGGACTTCAAAGATTAAAAAAAATCTAATTAAACCTATTCAACATATTATATGAAACAAAATTTCAAGCTTCAAAAACCCAGAGATTTTTCTAAGGAATGTTTTGGACCCATCCATTGACACTAAGGAGCCCACATCCACGCTGGTTTGGGGTGGTCACCATTAGGAGATGAACACGACGTTATCTGCTTTACCCTTTTACCCCAATACTTTTAGTTTTTGATTAGGCATTTAATGAACATTTGGTGAAGCAATGAGTCAAAATTATTCTGATATTGATGCTACTAATCTTTAGGTAGTATTTATAAGAAAGAGCACAATATTTGATATCGAAAATTATAATGTTCTTTGCTTAAAGAAAAACAGGATATTTTCATAGATCTTACATCAAAGAAGAAATAACTATTCCTCTTTGAATTTAAAGATTTAACATATAGTAGGTGGGATAGTTCCAGCTGGTGATAGTAGGTTGTTTGTCTAATTTAGAGCTGCAATTGGGATGTCTGGACACTAACTCTATCTGGGGTATGGAGCTCCCGCTGGGATGGTTAACAAGGCACCTTGTACCACTTCCAAAAAGTAGCCTCTGCCTCAGTCAGCAATGCTGTTTGTTGATGGTACAGTTTTGCCCAGTCTTAAGTTTTCATTGACATGAACAAGAGACAATATCAAAAATGTATGGTTTGTGACCTCAGATTCTAGTTATGAAGGACATGTGACATAATCTTAATCTAGTTTAACTTTATTTCTCATGTTTTTTTCTTGTGTCTCATTCTCTCTCATCTCTCTATCTCTCTCTCTCTCTGTATTCGGTTACTATCTCTTTCACTATCTGTCTTCCGTTCCCACCGGAGCTAATGGAATACTGCCACGAACATGTAATCTCATATGCATCAATTTTTCTCAAGTTCTATGAAATTAAGAATGAATGTCAGTCACAATAGCTTAATGATATGGGATTTTGCAGGATGTTGAGTCTTCTGTTGAGTCGATCAACCTCTCAAGCAAGGACTCCAATGTGCTAGGGCTTACAGGTCTTGGAAAATCATGGGGGTTGTTAATAAATAGTGCTCTAAAGGCTAAGAGGTTAGGGCACCAACTGTCTGAGAAAGCAGTGATTTATGAGTCTATATCAGAGAAAATAGCTCAAGCCCTTCTAGGCTTCTTTAACTATACAGAACACAGGCTGGAGGTGGGGGGCAATTATTGGCCCACCCTTGGACACCAAAAACTGTTATAGAATAGATACAAATAGAGGAGTTCATTATGTCTGCTGCCAGATCGGAAAGATGTCTCTCAATGCCAGAGATTTTGAAAAGGAAAGGAAATGTTTATTTAATGCTATATAGACTTAAAGTAGTGACCTAACATCTTCATTAAAATGCAAAGTCCTTTTGGATACCCTCACATGCCCACAGTACTTCCTTCTCCCCCTGCCCCAATTTGGGGTACTGTAACTCCAGGAAAGAAGCGTATGTCCATGTTTCAAGCTGCTGGTATGGTCAGCTATGTCACTGTCCAGGCAGGATCTCTAATTAATCCAAAGCCATGTGGCACTTTCTCCTGGCCTAGTGGCAGAGTTCTCTCACCCTTCTTCCAGGCAAAGTCCCTCCTGCTTCCCAGGCTAGGCGGCCAAAGGGAGCACCCCAAAGCCATATGGTCCTCTTCTACCAAATCTTCAGGGGTCCCCACTCTGAACAAAAGCACATGGTTCTTCTCTCCACCAAAGCTGCAGGGAGTGGGGGCGTCCCCACTCTGCCAGAAGCATATGTCTCTCTCTGGCAAAGCCGAGAGGGGGTCTTCACTCTGGCAAAGCCACGTGGATCTCCCTCACATGGCTGCTGCATCTCTGTTTAAATCCTCACGTCAATTCTCTTTTGCAGGCCCCTTTCCGACTCCTCCCACAATCAGCTACACTTGCCAGCACTCCCATATCCTTCCAGCTTTACTCGGCTATCATTGTGAGTTTGGGCAGGCGTGGCCCCATGGTGTGGAGCCAGTTCTCTCCAAGCTCTCACGTAGGTGCCATAACCTGGGGGACCGTCCCCAGTTACGTCTTGGAGGGAAGTCCCTTTCCATTCCCCTGGCTCAGAGCATGGCCACAGGTGTCCAACATATCTATGCAACCAGTTAAAGGTTATAGACATTTTAAATGGCCATGCCAGAGGTTAGCTGCAAAGCTGTTATTGTGCAAAACAGCTCTCAATGGCCTTGCTCCATTTGTCCCTTCCCCCAACCCACACCTGTGGGGGGAAGGGGTGAGGATATCTTATATGTCTTTCTAATATTTCCTAGACATCTTGAGTTCTGGACCCCATTCCAAATCCCTATTTGGGGCCCCCCTCTTGGCTGCACCCTCTTACAACACTATGTCTAGTCCACACATGTCCCAAATGCTTACTTATACCATTTACCCATAACCATTTGGACCTCATAGGGAAAACCAGGCATATGTATTAATCATCTCTGAATATTACTTTTTTATTAAAGAAACAAATTCCAAGGAGTTAAATAATGATAAGGCTGTAGAAATGCAAAAACAAAACCCGAAAATGTTTTAGAGTCAGTGCTGGCATTGCCTGTGTTTTATTTATTGCAAATACAAAAATAACGAGGTTGAAGAAGTAAGCTACTTTAATATCCCTTTGAATTATAGACTGATGCAACTTTAAAGCCCTAAACACGAGAGTCCACTGTTAGTGAAATAAGTGACAAATGATTGCATGTCACTGTGATAAATACTACATTAAGGGATGTGACTGATAAAGACCGTATGAAGAAATCAAGACAGACATAAAAGAAACTTTAAAAATGAAGGAAAGAAGAAATGGAAGGTAGGAAGGGATGAAAAAATGAATAAAAGAGGACACAAATTGGAATTTAGACTTTAAAAATGAAAGGGAAAAATTATCTTTAGGCCCAAGTGGTAACATAAGCAATAAAGGACTAGAAACTTAGGGTGAGTTAAGGATTGTAAGTAGAACAAAGTAGTTAATATAAAAGTGGCAGACATGATATTTTATTTTCTACTTATTTTCATAAGTACCAATAGTATGCTTGCTCCAATTTACTTAATTGAATATATTATCAATGAAACCTTATATGAAACATTCCATTTTATTTTTATACTAATTAAATATTGTCAAATACAGTGAGTTCGTGTCTATCAGATACCTTCTGTCTTCCTTTTCTTGGACACTCACTGACACCTCTACTCTCCCAGCTGGTTCCCTTTCTTCCAGTCTTGTTTACTCACCTTCCACAATTCAGTTACAAAAAACCTTTCTAAACTACTTTTTTCTAAGCTTAAATACTTTGATCTGATCTTTAAAAAACTTCAGTGACCTTCCTTTGCTCCCGCAAAGAAGTCCTACTTTCAAAATGTAGATTACAAGGCTCATTATTTTCTTAAACATCGGCTCCATCTGTTACCTCATTCCGCAGTGCTACCCTCAGGGTCTAAGCTTCAACTCTCTCATCATTTCTCAGTATTTTTAAGTCACTGAGTCTTTGTGGTCCTGATTGTTCTTTTCTCCGCCTGGAATAGATCACACACTTTTTTTTTACCTTGCCATATTCAATTATCATAAAAAGATTTCTGACCCTCATTATATAGATTAGGAAATTAAAGAAAACAGAATTTAATAACCAAAATCATAAAGCAAATGAGGATCAGGATCTGAACATGAGGAATTTAGCCTCAGAGCCCATGTCAGGACTGTGAAAGGTTTAGAGGAGAGGTTCTGAGGCAGTGGCCCAGATAAATATGTGCGGTAAGAAAACACTCCGCTTGCAGTAGGAAAATGGAAATACATTTATAAGATTTAACTCGACCAATGCATCCTTTGTTTGTGCTTACCACTCAAATTGTATTTTTCTTGTGGTGTGTGTAGTTATCTTAGTGCTCTCCTACACTAATTTGATTTCGGTGTGTTGTGAAATGTGTGCTCTCTACATCACTGTGTTTTACTCCTTCAATACATTGTGTCTTTGGGCTAACTCATAATAACTGATAAGAGACATGTAAGTGATTTTACTGAACTTGTTGCAGAGAAATAAAAGGTGTCATGTGGGTATGACATTGCAAGGTTTACAATGATTTGGTACAGCTTCAAGGAAATACTCAATACAGAAGAGTTATCAGCTGGGACTAAGCTTTTGATGGATGTGCTTTTTGGTTGTAGAGGGACCATAAACAGACATCGACGTCTGGAAGGTTCATTAAAACTGCATGAAGGTTAGTGTGGCCAAAGGCTTGCCTTGATTTCAGGGGATATCAAGGGAAGTGAAAAGAGATTTTTACATAAAGTACTAGAAATTTAAAAAAAAACCCTTAGAAAAGTTTAGATTTTTGCTTTTGTTCATTTATTAAATGAGAACCCTAATTATTTTAACTTTTTATAATTATCAAAAATGAAGTCACAGATCACAGAAGCACCACAAAAACTAAAAAAGCTGGGACTACTGGTTTCCAGTCAGGCTTGCAAGAAGCTTAGGAATCATCGTCTGTCCTAACAAGTAAAAAGCCACGCAAACCGAAAATCAGTAGCTTTTCTTAGACCCGCAGTAAGTAAACTTCCAAGAAGAAATTCTGCCCCTTGTTTCCATTTAGAGAAGCTAATGGGTGGAAACAGAGACGACTTAGTGAAGCAGAAATCAACAAGCTGAAACATCCATGAGAACCCGTGTGGGGGATGGGGTGGAGGTGGGGTGGGCAGAGGAACCTGAACTGCAGTTTAATTTCTGGAGGCTCAGTGTGGACAACTCTGAGGATTAAAAGCTCTAGGAGGCCACGTCATGGCGTGTGGAGGGGTGCACACATCTGTGAGTTTTACCACCTGCAGCTTTGCCACGTTCTCAGAGTGAATTGTGAAGAAAAGTTTCCTCATGCTTCCAGGAGGAGGGGGAGAGGAACCATTATGAAATTTGGTAGGGCATGCTGTTGTTTTTCTTACAAGGTGTGCCTACGAACTACTGGGATTTTAGGAAAGCCTAACTCACCTGAGGGAAGAGAGATAATTCATTCTTGGTGGCTCCAGCCTTCCGTAGAGACCAATGGAAACACCCCAGATCAAGCACATTCCAGCAATCTCGTCCTCTCCAAGGGGGAGGAGGGTCTGAGAAGTACATGCGAAATTCGCTGTCCTCAGTACACATCAGTTCCTTATGAGAAGCTACTATAAATCAAAACATAAATATACTAATACAAAACATAACCTAAAACAGAGATACATTGTTCAGAAATGAGGTAAAAGGGAACATTCATTTATACCCATACCTACTGTGTTAAGATCTGTTGGATCTGGTTGTCACTAGAAAGATTTCTAAAGACAGCAAAAATTTGACTTTGGTTATTAGAACAACTATGGCCATATTGGATACTAGAATACCTAATCAGTATGTGGCCTTTTAAACCTAAAAATTATGGACTGTATAGTCCCCAAAAATGTTTCCATGCTTTGAAGAAGTTGTAAAAGATTTGTTTTTCAGATAAAGCCCATTTAACCTTAAGATCAAGTTCTAACTAAAACTATTGACTGGTACAGAATGTGTTCTAAATGTGGCTATTGTGATTCATGAATTTAAAAAGAAATTTAAAAGTTTTTTTTGTTGTTGTTGCTTCTGTATAATTTTAATGTATTTGGGCTTGTTGCCTTCACTTTCCAAACAACTGATTCACATTATTTTTGGCTCCTTTAAATGCTTGTCTCTTAGCTTCAATATTTGTCAAATGTGACTTCAAACATAATTTTCAATTGACAAATTACTGAATAGATGCAGAAATAGAAAACATTTAAGATTTAGTTGAGATCAGTGTGTGATGGTAAATGTCTAGCTTTTGACTTTGCAAGTGTGTAAACAAGATTTACTCATTATACTTGAATTTGGAAAAGTCTGCTGTCCATCATTGACCTAGCACATACAAGTTAATACATGAAAGTAAAATAAAAAGTCAAATTCAAAGCCCAGAGGATAGAGAACATTGAGAACATAAAAATGTAAACCTTTTTTATAGCATACCATCATTAAATTAATACTGTTCAAGTAATACAGATGATTTACAATAACATCCAGAGATTCCTTCCAATACACAATAGAGAATCATGGGAGTAATTTATATTACAGATTTTAAACATAATTGTTTTAGAGTCTTATAGATTTAATTAACAAAACAACCTCCTACCTCTAATATCCAATTTATACCCAATTCTTTTTTTCTTAATCAAGATGAAATCCTATTTTCAAGGTAGAATTCTACATCTTCCGTATCTCTTAAGCCACTTCTAATAAACTCACATATTAATTTTGGATGTTTTTCTCTTCACTCCTGCACATGATACTCCAGAATATTAAATATTGGCATGCAATATTTAGATAGTGCGTGCACTGTCTAGATAAATCTTTCCTATGCCCTTAAAACCAGTCAAATGTGGGATTTTCAACATTCTTTGTGCTCATAATATAAGGAACAGAATTAGTAGGTTTGATAAATATCTATTTTTTAGCTTGTTATACTGGAGTTCTAAATGTCGTTTTGATTGTGTTTTTAGAAATGAGATGGGAAAGTGGAGATGTTTCTTGGTTTAAGTCCCTTAGCAAGAGGGTGGTGAGGTAGAAGGGTGGAGAGCAAGCCCAGAAGGACTTCAGGACACTGCCGTCCTTCCAGGGGTTCCTGGTTTTGAGGCTTTTGTGACTATTGTGGCAGCAGTTGTTGAAACTGATGTACAGATGACTGGATGCCGTGACCTTGTGGGTAGAAGTGCCAGAGGGAGCAACACCCGTGCGAAGGCCATCACAGCCACCGTAGATCTCTTTCCGCCTCCTCCCGCCCCTCCCTGACACACCCTATCCTAGAGACTCCGCAGGCCTGCCACACTGCCACTGACGTCAGGGAGACCTACTCCCACCTGAAGACTCTGGGCGTCTCGGACCTTGCCACTGGTCAGAGGCAAACACTGAATTGTAAATGTGAAATAAATATTGACCAAGCTTTTAAGCAGAAAAACACTAAGCCAACTAACTAATGAAGAGGAAAACATCAAGTTGGCTCAGATATCTCAATAGCAATAGTCAATTCCAATTTATAGTAATGCAATGGCTGCTGATTCTAAGGAAGAATCAAATGTTAACCACAAACTGTCATTCATGCGTACGTGCAGGAGGTCTTTACACAGTACAAGAACTCAGGGAACATAGTTTCCATAGACTCTCTAGAAAGGTATCGCTTGAAGGTAAAATACTGCCCACAAATAGATTCAGTGAAATAAAGACTTTAGAAATATAGAGACCATGGAAGAGTTGCTGTCAAATAATGAAGCTATTTATATTAGGAAAAGTACTACAATTGCGAGACTTGTGGTACACAAGGGAACAAAAATGTTTTAAATGATGACCATTCAAGCTTATTTTACCTTGCTATATAATAATTAAAACATTGAGATAGAGTGGGAGAGGGAAAGTGGGAGGAGGTTCTGTGTAAATTAACTAAGTTATATAATTTATGTTATAAAAATAATTTTAAAAGGAACTAAATATATCTATATACTTAACAGATGACAAATATATCCATGTACACACCCAAAACAAAACAAAATAGATTATGTAGCCAAAGAAACAAAAGAAATAGCAGAAAAATGTATACTATCATTTTTCCTACTATAAAAATCCGTGCATGTACTTCAGATATACCTTTTTAATATGGGCCATGGTTTACTGTGTGGGATGAACTTGGTTTGCATTGTTGGAAAGCATACCCACTCTTCACTTCCCCGCAAACATTTTGTTGGATTTTTTTTGCCAACATTGATTACTCACTTTCTCCACATCTTGGCTATACTCTATAGCTTTCCAGCCATGTTCAGGCATTGAAATATTTTATACAATCTAAATTAGACTTTACTTTCACTTCCAATTCAATCTCTCTCTGCATTCCCAGGCAAGGGATAGAATAGCAGGAAAAAGAAGGGAGTTGATTGCATTTCAACTCCTTCTTTCCTGGCTTCTGCAACTAAGCTTTAAGGATAAAAGTGTGAGGGATAAAAATTCCATAGGGAAAGGCCCTTTTTCATTTTGTGCTCTTAGTTTTATCTTGTATTTCCATTCTCTCTTTTATGAGAGGCATCTACATACAGGCTTTACAAAGAGGGTAAATAATGGGTTTTTTGGAGGACTCCTTCAACACCTCATCTCCAAACTGCACCATTCCCTGAGTGTTGCCGTCTCTGTCTGACCCCTTTGAAGGTCTCTCTTTG
>PVKM010033879.1:0-15783 GCA_004027735.1 Carollia perspicillata
GTAGTTTGAAAAAAAACACTTTGAACTCGTATAAAGAAAGGAGCTACTGACATTTAAAAGTAATTTAATTCTTTGTATGATATGATTAAGATGGCCATAAGGTTTTTTTGAGATAGAGCATATGTAAAAGCTGAAGATATAAAATTGATCCTCTTAAAAATGGCCGGACCTACCTATCACTTACGTGTGAACACACATTGCTGACAAGAATATTCATGGGTGGAATGAACATATTTCATCATGTGAGGAGCACATAGCGTCCAGAAAACTTACTATTGATACTTTTGAATATCATACTCTCAGAGAGGGGGTGGGGTCAGGTAAATAATAGCAGGTAGAGTTAAGCGAAGAAAATGGATTCCATGGTGCTCTAAGTCAGGTGAAATAATCTGGCTTTCACCTAGCGAAACGCTCTCTACCTGGGAGTGCACCTGAGGGGCAGATTGGGCCAGGGCCAGAATGCGCAGTTCATAGACTTGCTTTAATTAGCATGCAACATGCCAGTCATCGCCAAACATGCCATCAAAATTATTTCAAAATACTATAATGTATATATCACATATGTACTTTAACTTTTCCTCTTCACCCTCAGATGGTGATTTTGAGGAATTAAATGATCACAAGGGAAAGAGAAGTTATCTGTCTTCCTATCTGGAAGAAAAAGGAGAAGAACTTGGATAATCTGTAAATCTGGATTAATTCCCAAATCCTTGTAATTTATACGTACATCTACAAAATGCTGTTGCTGAATGGAATTTTATCTGCTTTTTAAAATTCATTTTGGGAAAAACAGAATGGTGATGAAAAAGAGGATAAGAAGTGCTGTTGTGTTCTATTTTTATTCATGATCAATGTCAGTTTATTTCCTGACTAACTATAAAATGTGTTGGTTTAACTTTAGGGACACCACGGTACAAACCCTCACTCTTCAGCCTTCTGTGAAAGATGGACTTATTGTGTATGAAGACTCACCTTTGGTTAGTAATACAATTTTAAGAATGTTCTCAACTTTTTTTTTTTTAATGATAGTTGTAGTTCAGCCTTTGGCGGGTGGAGAGTTGGAATCTCCCATAGATTCCAATATATTTCAGTCTTAACTGGAAAGCACTCGTTTGTATGTTATTTGGGGACTGGATATTTAATTGCAAATTATTTGGGGAAAATAGCATTGTTTCTTACTCTGTTCTCTCTCCAGAGTGAGAGATTTAGGGAATGATTGAAATCCTCTAATGATTTCTTTCCCATTCCAGAATTTAAAACAGATATAGAAAGGCTTTCTTTTTCTTTTTCAAATGTATGGAGTTTGAAGTTAGACAATGCTTCTGAAGTGTTTTTAAAAATGATTTTAGCCCTGGCTGGTGTAGCTCAGTGGACTGAGCACGGGCTTGTGAAGTAAAGAGTCACTGGTTCGATTCCCAGTCAGGGCACATGCCTGGGTTGCAGGCCAGGTCCCCAGTAGGGAACAATGAGAGGCAAACACACATTGATATTTCTCTCCCACTCTTTCTCCTTCCCTTCCCCTCTCTCTAAAAATAAATAAATAAAATATTTTTAAAAATGGTTTTAATAAATAAAATATTAACCCAATGTTTGGAGCAGCTGGGAAGATCAGCTCCCTAGCTTCTCACATAAAGCCCAAAAGAAATCTCGGCCTGCCTGGGCTAGCCTCCTGTGCAGATAACTCGTTGGTAGCAATGGTGTGAATAAGCCATCGTGAGAACCCCTGTGGCACAGACCCCCATGATTGGAGTCTTTAGGAATTCGTGCCTGAATTCTCCCAGGTTGGGCCTGAGTTTCCTTGAACAGAGAAGCGAAGGCAGAGTTTGGGGGTAAAGCTGTGTGGGGTCTTTGCTTTTTAAATTCAGTTTATTTTTACCCTGAAATTAAAAGGGAAAGTCTTTATTAGTTTTTTAAAGAATATGCAGTAGCCCTGACTGGTGTGGCTCAGTTGGTTGGGCATCATCCCAAAAAACAAAAGGTCACCAAGTTCAATTACCAGTCAGGGCACAGGCCTAGGCTGTGGGTTTGTCCCCTCAAGTGGGGCTCATATGAGAGGCAATCAGTTGATGTTTCTCTCACATCAGTGATGTTTGTCTTCCTCTCCTTCTCCCTCCCTTCCCTTCTTTCTAAAAATACAATTTTTAAAAACTGGAATAAAATATGTGTGGTAGAGAGAATCACTTATTTTTCCATCTGTATTTCCTTACAATTATTTGCCAAACTATGTTACCAGAAAAATTTATGATTCGGTCCAACTCATGTTATGGGATATTTCTTACTATTTAAAAATATAATACTTGGGTTTACATTTAAATTCATTGAGTATTTCTTCCTGTCCATTCTCTAAAAATGTTTTAGAGTTTTCCTAGTTTTTACCTTTCTTTTCATAATGTTGCCATTCACTCTGTCACCTAAGACCTAGGACTTTTTCTTATTTTTTCTTTCTCCTCTTCCCCTCTTATCAGATGCCAAGACTGTAGATTATACCTCTGAAAAACTTCAGATCAATCTAATGCTTTTTTATTTCCATTTTTACTGTGCTTTGTCCCCTAAAATCAGGTCCCCAGACTATTTTTTAACAAAATTGTGTGGTAATCGTCCTTTAGTCGATTCTACATGTTGCTGCCAGGTTAAATGTCCTAAAGTGTAGCTCCAAACTCCATCTTATCATGTCCAAACTCATGTGTCTATAGCCCTATTCCATTACTTAATGAGGGAAAGTACATATTTTTTAGTAGTAGAGACCTGATCTGCTATTCCAGACCCTCTTCTCTCTTTTCTTACGTTTTACCTTTAGAAAGATGGACTATTCATATTCATTCTCCCTTGAAATGCTTCAGGGTGTCTTGAATTTGACCATTGATACCCTTTGTTTGAATACCCATCTCTTCACAGTCTGTTCTGATCTATAAAAAAAAATGTACCCTCTTAGAACTATAACAAAAGCAATGTTCTGAAATCCACTAATTATTGTAATGTCTCACTTAACCTTCATGGCACTGTAATTTCTCTGTTTGTTATGTGTGTTTTAAATCTCCCCTGCTCTGGTATGTAATATGTTGTAGACTTCACCAACATAGGAATAATTATACTGCTAAAGGGAAACAAAGTAATTACTGCAGTCAGCACTTTAGTAACTGTGCGGGGCTTGCTTTTTGTGGAGAGCTCTGCTACAGGCTTTCTTTGTGACAGTGTGTGTATAACTTAAATATAATTAGCTATTGTGAATCCAAAGCCCTGAACGGTGAAATTTAAAATGTTTGCTTTTATTTTTGTTTGATTAATGTTCTGTCTTCAAAGGTTAAAGCGGTAAGGTTGGGTCATGTTCTGGTAGTAGATGAAGCAGACAAGGCCCCAACAAATGTCACCTGTATTCTAAAAACTCTAGTAGAAAATGGAGAAATGATTCTAGCAGATGGAAGACGCATTGTTGCCAGTGAGTATATGAAAAAGCAACTCTTCTTTTAATATATGCAATTTTTACATCCTTGGTGTCCAGTCACACCCTTAGCTGGCTACTTATCTCCAAGAAAGTGTTAAGTTCAAGTTGTCCTTACTGACAGTCGTTTACAAAACTCAGTACATCTGAACCTAACTTTCTTGCTTTCATTTTTTGTAGCCAGATAGTATCTTTGAAAATTTCAATAGTATTTTTAGTATAGATCAGCTTCAAATTTTCCTACTCTGAGAATACCAACATGTAATTTTTAATATACTCACCTCTCAATTACTGTACAATATATTTTCTTTATTGTCATCTGAAATTTTTTAAAGCTCAAGTAAGTTTCTATTACAATACTAAAATTGTTAGCTCAGTATAAATACAAAAATTGAGCATTTTAATTTATATGTATCTATCATATATGCATGTTAATAGATATGTGTGTGTACAGATATGTTACACACACATACACACAGCCTTCTCAGGAAGAAGTTATCCTCTGTTTTGTATTATCTTCTTCCTTTTTTTTAATGTGTTTTTTTCTTGGTGTTTTTAGAGAAAATGTAGGTAGATGAATCTAATCAGCCTGTTTGACCTACAAAGAAAATTGTTCGTCTAATGCAATGTGAGAACATTTTCTGGTTTCTAATTTTAAAGCTTTGTATCATAAAAAGACTTGAAAATATATAACTAACTGTTGAAAATACATAGCGAATACCAGAGTAATCAAACAAATTGAGACTGATAACTAAAATCTTCAGTATTTGAAGAGAACATGTAAAAAAAGGCCTCACTAAAAATGTGTAAGTGTATCACCACAGAGATGTTCTTCTTGGACATTGTAATTACCAGATTGCTGTTTCCAAGCCCAGGAAATTCAGCCCTAATAAAAGTATTCTAACATTTCAGCTTCACAATGAATTTATGGGAAAAATTAGAATTTGAGTTAAAAAGCCTAAATACCATACATTAAAAGTACCATTCCGACTCTCCAGGTTAGAATTCTGCCTGCCCTTTTTAGAGACATTATGAGGACAGTGAAATGGAAAGCAAGAAAGAATGGCTAGAACAAAATTGTGGTTGAAGAATGATGTTATCTTCATTTTCTGATACATTTTTGGAAGATAGTCTAGAAGTAAAAGGGTCATCATGTTTTTTAAACTCAGGGTTGATTGTAAACACTATTTTCAACACAAGAGTTCCCGAAGCTCTTTTGAACATGGTTTCATAAAGCATCACTTCTAGGGCTATGGTTTTCATTTTCTTTGCTTTGTAAAATTTTCATTTTTTAGCAATCATTTTATGTTAATTAACTATTTATTTAAATTTTGTCTGTGACCACATCCCTTGTTATTTGCCACTACTAAAATTAATGGAGATCAAACATTAAAACTGTTGACTGCATTTAGTACATGATAGTATGGTACATTGAAAGATTAATTTTCAGTATCATAAAAAAGTATGAGTGCATGTTCTTATAGACTCAAGTAAAACTGCAGGTGTATAACAGCTATCATCTTTTTTTAATGATAGTATTCAGTTACTTTAATACCTTAAACTTTTCCACAAAGAAAGCTCCAGTCAACTTGATATTACTTATTTTAAGAACTAGGGCAGAATTTCATCATTGGAAATAACTCAGTATTGCTCTGATGTGTTGACTGTGTTTTCAAGACCTTTATTCTGTGTGGTTGACTGTCAGGTACATAATCTGAACAGAAGTCACTCCTCAGCTGCACAATGGCAGATTCTCGGCAAATGATGCAGTGGCCGATTTTATAAAAATAAAGGATGTTTAGATTGTCCTTGAATGTCCTTTGGATCATCCCTTGCTAATGGATTCTTTTCTTTTTTTAAAGGAATAACAGCATCTCAAGCCGAGTTTAAGTACTATAAAACAACATTTGGACAAATTTGCTCTTTTAGGTTTACATTGAATTTACATAAAAATACAAGTTTCTGTACAATTAGTATGTGTATGCTTTATCAATATTTTGTTCTTAAACAAACTTTCTCAAGAAAAGTTTTTTTCTGCAATGAAGTTGTTATAACCAGATTTCTTAGAGGTTTTGTTATATTTGAACAGTATGACTACTTGCTATATTATTTTAAGGCTGTAACTTGATGTTCTTAAGAATTATTAAATATCAATAAAGAATAAATAGAAATTTTGTTTTTCAGATTCCGCTAATGTTGATGGAAGAGAAAATGTTATAGTCATTCATCCTGATTTTAGGATGATTGTTCTGGCCAACAGACCTGGATTTCCTTTCCTAGGCAATGATTTCTTCGGCACTTTAGGTAAAAGCAATAATGATAATAATAACAAAAAACAAGAGCAACAGCAATAATAACACTGCGTTAGGAGCACTACTCTGATGGCCGTCACTGAACACTACCATGTGCTCTGTCATCGTCCCGACCACCTGGGAAAGTATGTGTTATCCCAGTTCAACGGGAACGACTGTGTTTCTAGGGTCGATTAGATCATCGATATTAAAGCTCGGCTCTGATTCCAGAGCCTGTTTCCTTAAACCGTGACACTATACTTGTTGTTTAAGGCCTCTTAGAAATAAAACACAAAATAAGGAATGGTTTTTAGTGTTGGTTTTTGTCCTAACCTCCTAACTATGAAACATTGGAGGCCAGCTCAGAAGACTTCTTCACGCTGATTGGAGAGGCCCTGGGCTAAACTTAATTATCAGAAGCCTTCAAAAGGACATTTCTTTCTATGACAAGGAGTTAATCTGGATACTGGTAATTCTCATACTGAACGTGAAGCTGACTCAGTGTCCTAGAAGAATTTTTGGTCCAGCAATTTCACATCAATAAATTCATCCAAGGGAATTACCCATGCAATGATATAAGTACAAGGATAGGCAATATAGCATTTTTTTATAGTAGCAAAAGAAAAAAAATGTAAACAATCCAAATGGGACTGGATAAAGAAATTCTGGTATATCCACACAATGGAATACTATGCAGCTGTTTAAAAAAAGAGAGTGGGATAAGTTTACCCTTGCTGGTAAATTTTTTTTTCAAAATACAGTAAGAACAGTGGTTATAATGGTCTACCATCTGAATTAATGAAAAACAAAAGGCAAGAGGGATATGTATACATGATTGTGCTTGTACCTGCATCGAGTCTCTTTAGAAGAACATAGAATATGTCTCCGAAATCCTCTTCTCTCTCTGATCTCCTAGTCTCCTGTATTGTGAATCAGTAGAATTACATAAACCTTTAATATAAGAAAGTCATCTCTCTTGAGCATAGATTATATTTTCCCAGTATATTCTCAATTTCCTAAATTACAGATGAAATATTCTGTTTCTACATTCCTTTTTCTTGATTCTAATTTAGGCAATTTCTCTGCAGGTTTACTTTTCCAAAACTAACTTCTGAATTATGTTCCAGTAATCTGCACAAGATATAAATTATTTAGAAAGTGATGATACTGATTCCCCCTATTTTAGTATACATAAAGCTTGCATATGAGATAGGTGTATATAATTTCTCAAGATATTTAACATGCATTAAAGTTAAAAATGCAGCCCTGGCTGGTGTTGCTCAGTGGATTGAGCTCCAGACTGCAAAGCAAAGGATCACCGCTTCAATTCCCAGTCAGGGCACATGCCTGAGTTGTGGGCCAGGTCCTCAGTAGGAGAAGCATGAGAGACAACCACACACTGATGTTTCTCGTCCTCTCTCCCTCCCTTCTCCTCTCTCTAACATAAATAAAATCTTTAAAAAAAATGAAGCCTCAGAACCATATGAAGATTATTTTCCAATTAAATAGAAAAGGAATAAATTTCCGAAACTATTTATGTTTGTTTATGTGTATTTAAAAAAATGAGAGAATAAATGCACTGAGTAGTTAACCCAGGGTGCCTGTGGGGAGTAAATGGAATTGGCAGAAACAGGGGCTTCTCTTTTTTCTTGATATTTGAACATCTCCCAATGAGATTATATTCAAGTATTATTTAGTTTTTTTAAAAACCGAGACAAATCTGTGCAGACTAAACCACACATCCCTCAGTTTCCTTTTCTTTAACTTTAGTCATTTGCTGGCATCCTGTTGTTGAATGGGCTTTCTGTACAGTTTTACGCATTTAAACACAGAAGTGCTTTTGTGAGCATCCAGTGGCACTTTAAACTACTACTGCATATCTCCTATGGCAATATAATGGATTAGTTGCATGCTGAATGTTAATTTTTTTCTCCTACAGGCGATATTTTTAGCTGCCATGCAGTTGATAATCCCAAGCCCCACTCGGAGCTTGAGATGCTCAGGCAATATGGACCAAATGTGCCTGAGCCTGTCCTTCAGAAGCTCGTGGCTGCCTTTGGAGAGCTGAGGAGTTTAGCTGACCAGGGGATTATTAGCTACCCTTATTCTACCAGAGAAGTCGTCAACATAGTCAGACACTTACAGGTATGGCAAACACCTTTGCATAAAGGTTTAAAAGGAGCCACCAGTCTTGTTTTTTAGACTGCTTAATTTATACCAAGTCTTTCAATTTCTGTATGTACACTGATTCAGATGATATAATATGTTATAATCTAGATTTTAAGTCTGGAAGACCAATGACTATTTTATGTTTAGCCTTTGAATTGAGTTTGATGAAGTTCTATGCCATGACCTCTACCAAGGAGCCAGGAAATTTGGTGGAGAGTTTTTCTTTTTTTGGTGTAGGGGTGGTTGAGGGGAAGACAAGAGAGTGAGACAGCAGGGAAACTCTGTTACTGTTTGACTTTATACAACAAGCACTGTAGTATCGGAGTGAAAACAAAAGACCTGGGGATAGAAAATAAACTGGGAACAAACAGTATTGAGTATATGCCTGCAAATACTAAAAGAAAATTTTATAAGATAGACTAAACGAACAGGAGAATGAAATGCTTTGTAGCTGTGTATAATGTGTACCTACATTGGTAAAGAAAACAGAAAACCTATGTAGAACCTATTTATAACAAATAATGGCCTTTAAGCTAACAGTTACAACCTAATGACTCTTGATCTTTGCCCCATCCCCAACCTTCCAAGGAAAACCTGCAAAGGAATATAGAAAACTTCATTCTGTCTATGAAACCATGATAACCCCAGCTCAGATCCTAGGGCTTAAGAAAATGCCCAGAGGGCGTTACTAGTGTAAATTTAAATTTACACAGCATGAATTAAGCTGTGAATAACACTTGTTTTTTTCCACTCTGCTGTTCCTTATTTCTCTGTGCTCTGTAGTTTTATGTTCTTTCTGTCTTTACTTATTCTGTTATTATTGTTTCATTTACTCACAGATTAAATTTAACTTCTCTACTTCTGTATAGTAATTCAATATTCTGCTTTGTTTAAATAGTATCTTTTAATTTGTTCACTCTGGTGTTCATTTGAAAGTCAAGAGATTTCAGAAAACAGTGCAAATAACTGAGCACCAAGATCTAACATTTGATCTAACATGATTTAACATTTGAGAGAAGGAACTGTGCCCCCTCTCATTCTAATATCTGTTTAAAACAGAAAATCTTAAGTCATCGGAGCAAACATTAAAAGAGAAAATGCATGTATTCCTCCTATCTGGTTATCAGACAAGGCTGTAAATCCCCGCTGAAGTTTATTGAATCATTATTGTTCTGTCAGTTTTGTAAATCTTTATATTGTGTATTTTATCGCATATGTAATAAGGTATTTTTTTAATGCAGAAATTTCCCACCGAAGGTCTCTCCAGTGTGGTTAGGAACGTGTTTGACTTTGATTCCTACAACAGCGACATGAGGGAGATTTTGGTTAACACTTTGCACAAACATGGGATACCAATCGGAGCAAAGCCTACCAGTGTGCAGCTTGCGAAGGAGTAAGGCAAACTCACTATTGATAAAATGCTGCTGAGTATTACTGTTCTGATTCTCACGTGCTGATAATTGCGAATCTACTGTTAACTCTACTCAACTGAATTGGTGTGGAAATTACTTTCCATGAGCAAACTTTTCAAATATATGTTGTTATTTGCTGGCTGACTTTCAGTTAAATAGCACTATTTAGAAGCCTGTAAATTGAGAATTTTAATTATTTTGAATGTTGCAAGGGTAGATGTATTATAATCAAATAAAGGGAAATATTTGTTTCTTTAACAGTCTCTGTCCTTTTGTTGAATTTGCTATGACTGTCACTATTTCCTAACCTAGTACAAAATCATTGTGCAAGCATGGAAACAACATAAAGGGGTAATATGTCCTTAGTTTAGATGTTCTCATTTATGTCACCATTTATTTTTTTGTTATGATAGTTTCTAACTGTATAACCATAGTAACCTAAGAGATTTTTGGTTACTTATTTTAGCTTGACAGATAAAAGAGGTTGTGAAAATAAGTGGGCTTGTTTCATGTGGGCTGGTTGCCTGGCTTTTATTTTGTAATTGCAGACTATGTACTCACTCTGACCAAAGAATCTTGCACATATGTTGTTGACCAGAAAGATAGTTTACAGAGTTTATTAGTAGAGTATTTTGTCCATGCATATTCTCTAGAAAACAGTTTTAAATATGTATAACTTATTAACTTATGATTATGAATCCAGTGCTTTGTGTATAAAAATAATTAGCCTAAGTTCCTAAGGCACACCTTTAAATTATTATCTAACTTAGTTTCATATAGGAGCACTCTACCTTCCTTAGAAAAAAATTGTTAAATATAAGTTAATGAATAGTTCAGCTATTTATTAATTTACTTCTATGTAAATTAATAGGATATGTGTGATATCCTACTATTATTATATCCTAATTCTATGTAAATTAATAGGATATATGTGATATGTATGTATCCTATGTATACATCATCCTCATTCTTTGAAGTTATTATAAAATTTGTCAGAATATATGTTGATAACAATGCATTGTTAAAGCTTTAACAATTTGCTCAAGGATTTCTTAAAGAGAAACAAATATTTCCCTTTAGTTTAAAGGCTCAGGAGAGCCTTTATAGGATATTAGATATTATCAGTGAATTGATTTATATTATTGAGTGATTCAATTTTTTTAAAGAGTGATTTAGTGTCAGTTTCTAATATGTAAAGCTTTCTGAAGGACACTATTTTACTGATTGATCAGCAGTGTTTATGGCCATTTTGGAACTAGCTTGGTAATTTAATAGGTATGGTATATCTTCTATATTAGAATGTTAAAAAATTTTCTTTCATATGCAGACTTATTACTGCTCATGTTTTTTAAACTTTTTAAATACTGCGTTTTTCCATGTATAATGCACATCCACATTTTTATACATGTTTTTTTCCTGAAAGGCCCAAAGTTTCAGGAAAAAAAAGTTTTTCATTTTAATTTTTTAATTCAGTTATTTATTTATTTATATTTAGAAACAAAACTGATTTTTGTATTACAGGGAATTATTTTGCATACAGATATTGTTATTGCTTTCTAGAGTTACACTTTCAATGCATAAACATAAATAAAAGAATGAAAAACATTTATATAGGTATGGAATTAGTAATACCCATGTATAATGTGCATCTTTATTTTTCCCTCAAAAAATTGGGCAAAAATGTGTGCATTATACACACCAAAATATGGTAAACTATATCTTTATTTTCAATTGGAAATGAAATTGTTTTTATTACCTTTAACAAGGTTATAATTAGAATTCTAGCTTCTTGGAAACTAGGCTTGTGATTTAAAAAATAACTTTTTTTGCACAATTTGAAGTAATAATTAAAATACATATTATTTGGTAAGATCAATCAAAAGAAAGTTGTTGACAATTTTATTTTGTAAGGAAGACAGATGAAATTTTAACTTATTTATTACTGTCCTCAGTTCTAAAATGAGAAATTCTTGCCGTGGCAAGTTAATGTCTAGTCTAGCACTTACAAGTGGAGGCAAAAGGACACTGAGCCTGGAAACAAGATGGTCTTGCGCCTAAGATGGGGGTGGAAACAACTAGCTGCCTACGCACAGCACACAGCTAAACCCAGACTTGCAGCAGATGTGGAGGATGAGGGCCTTTTCCCCTTGGGGTGGAGAGAATAGTAAACTACAGTTTGCACATTGAAAATATTGTCCTCATTTGTACATTGCAATGTCTTCGGCCACTCAAAAGTGGTGGCATCATTTCATCGCCCTTTAGTGAAATCTACAGGTTCCATATGTCTAGTCTATCAAATTATCAGCCCCTTTTCTTTGAGAGTGTACTGTGGTAAATTGAACAAAGCAATGGCCTGTGAGTTAAGCAATTAGTTGTACCTTCAGCCTGCATGCCTGGCTCAGGGAGAAACAGATTTTACCCTGTTGGTAAAACAAGAGCGTTTTGTTTTAGATACCATAATCAGGTAACTTCTCATTTAATTAGGACATTTTTGAGGATGGAATGGGGTGCTATTAATAATAACTATGTAAAAGGAGATATAAAATAAGACTGTCCTAGTGAGTCCAGAATATATGGTCATTTTCATAAGGTTAATAAGGTTCCTTCCTATTCTAACATCCTTTGCATTTTAATGTAATCTTAATTTTCTCTCATCTGCAAAAACTAATAAAAAAGAAGTGATACTAACACTTTCCTTTCTTCTTATAGAATAGCACACTGTTAATAGTAATCACATAGACCTCCTAAGATTTAAAGTTGTCCCCATACAGTCTTATGATTTACTTCGACGTTTCTAGATCTTTTGCTAAACCTTTCACTTCACTAGCTTTTCGCTAAACCAGTTTTTTGAGGCTCCTCCTGCCCACCTGTCGTGACACTGTTGGTCAGATAGATACACCTTGGATTTCTGTTCCTAAGGAAGAAGGATAAAATATTTTAATTACTATTAATATTATTTTGCTCTGAATGAAAATATTTTTGCCAAAACCTATTATTTTCTTGTTCTGTGATCCAACCACAGTGCTTACTGAATGGGAGCAAACTTACACTGAGTCCAGAATAAGATGCTCACATTCCCATTTAAACTGTGGATGGAAAAGTAGTTGGCCACTCACTGCCTCTACCTAAAAAGAGACATTAGGCAGATGCTGTGGAGAGGGAAGTTTTCATGGCGGCAGATGCTACTAGGTCCCTGTTTGTACAGTCTTCTACAGCACCTCCTTCCTCAGCAAAAATCAAAATATACGTCAGCTGTTCAGTGATGTCCCATTAATGCTCGTTAGTAAAATTCCCGAAGAGAGACGCTGTCACTTTCCCTTTTGTTCTCCTAAATAGTGCAGTAACGGAATGTATGCCAGTCTCTGGACATTTTGAAAAGGTCTACTGTGATATTCTGAGGTGAACATGACTTTCCTTTACTAAATCTTTGCTAAACCTAGTACTTCTGGCCAAGTCTGACTGGGCGATTATTTTTCCATGTTTGATCACGCCTTAATGTAACTCTTCTTCCTGATCTGCAGTATATTTCCAGATCTTAGTACTGCGGTCAGAGTTGGCTGCCTACACCCCTACATTGCATTTGCCCCTGCCCACTGTTACTTCCTGAGGTTTTTTAAAAATTCCCTTTTAAGTTTCTAATATATGCCAAAGAGAAGTGAATATAACCAAATGCGGCTCATTGGGAAAATTTTAGGCAGAGATAAGAAGATTAGGGTTAAAAACTGAGCTCTTAAAAAAATGATTGGAGCTCTTGACTTCCAAATGTCACTTTTGAGAAAAAAGAATACACACACGTAATTAGGTCCCAGCACCCAATGCATATAGATTATCTACTGCAGCAGATATAGATATAAATTTTAAAGCAAACTTTGCTTGTTTTTCCCTCAAATGAGCTTTTATTTCTGAAGTTTGTTTTATTCACAACTAAACAGATTGCTAGCACATGAAGTTTTACAAGTTTAAATGTGTTTTCAGAGTGATTTATGAACTCTAGCATGTTAGGAAAACATTTGCTTTAAAGGAAAAAGAATCCTGTTTTTTTCTACCTCCATTTTAAGTGATTTATACAATATTTTATCTGACTCTGTATGCCACTCTCAAACTGAGAGTTCCTAAGAAGAGAGAATTGTCATTTCATAAATTTGCAGTGGAATATACTCTACATCTAAATATATTAATTAATAACAATAATGATATTGGTAGTACAAACACATAAATAGCTGTGTGCCAAGCATATTCCAAACACTTCTTTACACAAATTTATATAATCTTCATAATAAACCTATCTATATAATTATTATTGCATTTGTGGATAAGGAGTTTGAGGCACAGAGAGGTTACGTTACTTTTCTAAGGTTGGAAAGCTAATGGGACTAAGCTGTAATGTACATATTAATTCCAATTCTAAGGACAATGTAAGCAGATTGGTATTAAGATGGTAGGCAATTTCTAAGTCAGAGTTATTCTTGAGATACTAAATATTACCAATAGTTAGTTTTAAAGGGCTTTGGGGTTTTAGGTAATCTACTGGGAAAGCATCATTGACCGTGATGTCATACATGTATAATATACAAGTTCTTATTCTTCAGCGAGTTATAATTAATTCAGTTATGGGGGTGGGACTTAGCCACATGTCACAATCAAAAGTCAAAAGGTGGATTAATATAGACTTTTGGCACAACAAAGATCATTTTAGAGATCTCTTCATTCCCAATTAAGCTTTCTTCTCTTTTTTATTTTATTTTTGACATTATGAGGAATCATGTAGTAAAACACATGAGGGATCATGAATTTTTATTTTAGAAAAATAAAATGAATTCATGAATAAAAATTCTAGAAAACTGTTTTTGACTATCATATGGAAGAAGCATACTGACCATCATTTCTTTCTAGTTAGGAACACAAAAACAGTTTATAGAATCTTTTCAAAGGTCGTAGTCATTTTGTAATAAGTCAAACATATGGAGAAATTATCTCTACCTTCTGAAGTTATCTTCATGGATTTTTTCTCTCCCTGTCTTCCATAAGAGGCACACATGTGTATAAAATATTTAAATGATCATCCTTCTTATTCCAAATTCTTTGTCCTCAGCTCTTTCTATTTCTTTTTTAATGCTGCCTTGTATATTTGTACGCCACTTTCATTTTTCTTCCCCAAAGCATTTATTGCCTATTTGTCACTGGCAAACTGCATATAACATACCAATCATGTCCTTGTATCAATGAAGTAGAATACAAAATTAGAGGCAATTAAAAAGTTTTACCGTTAGGATTTCTTCGTGATGCATATTTACTAAAGGAAAAATTAATTTCCATTTAAATATAAAACAAATTAGGAAAAAGGAAACACCTATAGTTCCACTATCTGAAGATAACTGGTTTTAAATCCTTCTAGATATTATCTTATGATTCTATGTGTTATTTCATACACTGAGAAATATTTCTGTCCAGGGTTTTTTGTTTGATTGTTTGTTGAGTTTTTCTTCTTAATAGAAGAGACATATCCCTCAAAGGATGTTCTTTTCAAAACATTTTATTCCGAAGCATCTTTCTTGAAAAGAAATTGATCTCTAATGAATTAAAGCACAAATGACACTGCTCCCCAACCCTGCTTTTTTCTCCATTCTCCTTGAGATTTTAAACCTTAGATATTTGGTGTACACTTACTAAACAGATTCATAAAGTACATACGGTACTCTCATAAGGAATATAAGTGTTAATATCAATGCTTTGTGTCATCATGCATATGTTTAAATCTCATTATCCTTTTCAAGCATACAAAAATGCTGTTGTTAGACAGACTGCACTGCTAAAAATGACTGTCATGTGAGACTTTAAAAGTGTCCCTTACCTTGTAAAGAAGCACTAATGGAGTCTTAAAATTACTCCTCAACCTCTGGCCAAGATGGAGGTGTAGATAAACATGCTTCACCTCCTTGCACAAGAATAAGAAGGATAACAACCCATCTAAAAACAAAAAATAACCAGAACTGCCAGAAAATCAAACTGTATGAAAGTCCAACAACAAAGGAGTTAAAGAAGTAACATTCATCCAGATGGTTAGGAGGAGTGGAGACAAGAAGCCAGGGCAGAGGGGGTGCACAGCAAGGCAACAGGGCCGTAGCCAGTGAAATGGGTGGGCTCACATTCACGTGCAGCAGATAAAAACTTGGAGCAGCAACTGGGGAGTAAGTAACCCCACCCCCAGGCCAGAGGCACAGCGCAGTGTTCCGGCACTGGGAGAATAAAGCCTCATAACCTCTGGTTGTAAAAACCAGTGAGGGTTGCAGCTGTGGAAGAAACTGCCAGTCTCTCAGGAAAGTCCGTTTAAAGGGCCCACAGGGTCCTAGAATATACACAAACCACCCACTTGGGGAATCAGCTCAAGGATATCACCTAGAAGGGCTCCAGTCACTTACTGGAAGTGGGGGAAGTAACTGAAAATGGGGTGAGAGCCAAGCAAGCAGCATTG
>PVKM010033880.1:0-15783 GCA_004027735.1 Carollia perspicillata
TATGCACCAAAAAAAGGTTATGAGAGCACACAGTGCCATCTGCAACCCAAGGTGAAAGCTCTCACCAGACGTCAACCCTGATGGCACCTTAATCTTAAATTTCAAGTATCCAGAACTGTGAATAAATAAATGTTTGTTATTTAAGCCCACAAGTCTATGGCAGTATGTTATAACCCAAACAGACATATGACTGCTCAGACTATTATGCTGAAGGATATAGCTCAACCAAGATGTCTGGAATCTCTTTTAGCTGAGATTGAACCAAGTAAGAAAATGAAAAGGATGATTCAGGGACAATAATTTAACTTGTGCATATGGAATTTTGTGCATTTAAGTCAGAAAGACAAGATAATCAGATTTGGGATTTGAATTCCATTGGAATTGAATATCTCTGGGGTTTAATTTATAATACGCATTAATCTTTGAACTTTCATTTCTCATGGGGAACTTAATAATGGAAGAAGATTTACCGTCAAATTTGGGAAATATCTAGGCTACTGCAGTTTTATTTGAATTATTCTTTTGTTTTATTTTAGTATTTTCATTTATTCTGGTTGCAGAATACTTACTAATGCATTTACAACCTTGAATACAGAGTGGCCTTGAGATCAATTAAAGTAATTCATTATTGACGAAGTTCAGAATCTTTGGGTGCAAAATCTGTACTGCTTATCAGTGGTCATATGAATATACAGAGAAGCAATGAGGTAGGTGCTCATTAGCATGAGAGAGATCTGAAAAACTATACATGTACTTCAGGGATGTATTCCTAGTGATGTATATAGGCTTATTGGATGTGTCCAATGGTTCCTGAACACAAAACAACACAGAGTGTTAGCCAAAGAAACTTTCTCTTTTTGTGTGATGTTTCCTTAGAGATGGAAACAGGATGACACTCTGGGACACTCTAATATGTTACACTTCATAAGAGAAGGTGAAGTGACTGACTGGTCTCATTGGTAATTTTGGTGAGAAAAAAACCCCGAGCATTCTCATCTACTTGTGAACAAACTACTTGCCAAGAAACTGTTTTCCTTGGGTTCTCTAAGCTTCAAGCCTTACCGGAACAGCTTCCTTTATGGGTTAAGTCTGCCTAATTCTGGGGTTCTATTAGTAGGCACTTCTACCTTTCACATCAAGCAATGTCCTTCAGCCCACACTTTATGTACAAGAAAGGTGACATTTTGATCTCTTCTTTGTTTTTTTCCTTTGGTCTTCTCAATTTGGTAAAAAATTCGATAAATAATACATAACATTGATTAGGTCTTCTCAGTGATGACCTGAGGTCCTTCATAGACTCCTAAATTATTAAGGGCCTTCAGATACAATGAATAAAAGCCATCACATACTAATGGTCACATTAAGTAACATTATTGTTTTATAATAAATAAATGGTTTATAAGTAATAAAACAAGCAATTAAATGTAATTATTTAAAACTAGTTTGGTCCTGAAAGCAAGGCCATTTTGTGATTATGTTTTGCCTGACATAACTTATAATTAAAAACATTGGTATACACCACTGGAGGGAAGTGGGGAAATCTAGGTAAATCAAATGATAAATAAAATTCAGGATTCTGGAACTGAATTTTTAATTTACTCATAAAATTGTATTAAAAATAAAATACAACTGATTTAATATTGAGTTCATACTGAAAACAGCTTCTTGCCTATATTCCTGGAACAGCAATAATCACCTTGACTTCATTTGTTTCATGTTGAATGCTTACCAAAGTAGAATTACACAGTCATTTAAAGTCATTAGATTGGTCAGTTTGCAATATTGCTTCTAAGGTTGTTAGAAAGTTATTAAGACCTCTTTGTTTCCATTTGTTGCATTATTTTAAATAAAAACAAGAAGTTCTCCATTTTTAAGGATCACCTTTTTTACTCTTCTTCGAGCTAATTTTTCAGAAATTGTGACTAATTCATCTGCATTCCATTATCTAGTTACATGTCACCACTGAATTTGCAAGATGGCTGGTGAGTATGGGAATAATTTGTAGGCTATGAAACCCCACAAAATTAAGTGGATTATTTTTTAGCAGGAAAAACAAAGATAATCCAAAGTGAATGACCCAACACTGAATTTTAGAAATCTTCAGGAATTTCTTTTCCCTGCTGATATTATAGTACTATTCTTGCATTCTCATCCTTTTGCCTTTGGATTCTAATGATAATCAAGAACAAGGAGATAGCACATCATAGTGGAAAAAGTAAAAAGAGCAAATACTTTATAGTGGGGCCAATGTCAGTACAAATTTTGCATTGTGGGAGGTTTAAACACCCTCAGGGATGAGGTGTAAGACTTTAGACTCTGTACCTAACTCCTTGGGACTTCAGTTTTCTTAACTACAACATCTCAATGTTACTAATAATACAACTCATGGAAGTGTTATGAAGATTAAATGAGTTCAGAGCAGTGCACAGTGCCTAGTCAGTGCTTATACACATTATTTAACAGAAATTTAAAGCAAAGCTCCATTACCATTTATTAATTACATTATAACTAATATTTTTATAATGAGAGTAGTTCCCTACAAAGGTTATTATGAGGAATAGAATAATAAGTCTAAGGTGCAGCTTTAGAGTTTGACCCACAGTGGGTACTTAATGATGATACTGGGGATGCAACTGCTGGTGACAGTGACTTTCCAAACCAAAACGAACTTTTTGTTCATTAAAATTATTGTATAAAATGAGAGTGAATTAATAAATAAGGAAAAAATAAATGAATAAATGAATGGATGCTGTTATGAGAGATAATACAGCTCCTAAGAGTAGAAATAAGGATCTAAACATGATTATAGAAGTACAAAGCAACATCAAAGTTGCCTTTCATTATTTTTCTTTTTTTCTATGGAATTTGTTTTCCTGACTCTATCAGAATAGGGGTGAATGAGACTAGGTAAGTGTTTAGCTGCCTTGGATTAAGACCACCCACTTTCTGTGTCAATAAATTTTACTGGAACACTGGCTCACCCATTCATTTAGATAGTGTCTATGGCTACCTTCTGACACAAGGCAGGGTTGAGTAGCAGTGTCAAGATCTTATGGACTGTAAGCCTAGAATAATTATTATTTGGTCCTTTATAGGAAAAGTTTGCTGATCCTCAGAGTAGATGTTGCGGGGATTTTGTGATTCGTAATCTGCTGGTTAGAATGACAAATTCCTTATAAAGGTATACTTCATTATGTTTAGGTTGAAATGACTTCTAGAATGACTTATTCCTTATACCTCTCTTATTTTACATTCCATTAAAAAGTAATGTCCTTTTCCTCCCAAACATCGTTAAAACCTTAGACAATCAGCCAATCCTACAAAAGAGTTTTAACAGAAAGTTGGATTTGGCAAAATTATCCTGAGGAAAATTTACCCTTTGCCAATTAAAGCCTTTAGAATATTTAGAAGCTCCTGAACTTATTAATTCACATTTCTGCTAAAGCTGTATTGGTAGTAACTGGCACCACTTCCACGCAACAAGAAAAAATGTTTAGAAGATTCCAACCCATATCTGTAACTGATGATTTTGCTGCATTGGGCAGCTGCTGCCCGTTAGTTTAATCCAATAAGCTGAAGTGTGTCTTCTTTCATCCCTCTCCCCACACCCAATTTAATCACAGCTATGTTCTTTCACAGCTTGACCTTTCAGCAACAACTGTGTCATTTAAACAAGCTAAATGATTCAGACTATTCCTAACAGGGATCTCATCCAGTAACAATCTCAAAACACAGATCATGCTCCCTTGCCATGCCAAGCATAATAGCAATCCTTGTGGTGCTTTTACTGGACAGGTCCTTCTGTCTTTTCCAAATAAGGTCACCTCATTAAAGGGTCAGCCTCTTCCTGTAGTGCTGTTGTTCTCCTCTTCCCTGCCAACCATCAACAAGCCCATAAATAAATGATGGACATGATCCCTAGAAGCTTGCCACCCAAAAGAGGATGAAGATTTAGAGGGTTAGCACCCTGAGAAGCATAGAGATACATAAGACTAAAATCTGGCACAGATCCTCATTGAATAGCTATGTTATGTATAATGTGACAAGATTACAGGCTATTAAAGAAAATTTTGCTAAAGGCTGGTATAGTGCCACCCAAGGTAAAAGGCATGGTACCATAATGTTAAGAACTTCTCAAAACCATTTCTTCAGAATTCACTCATGATCCTTTACCAAAATTCTATAATTTGGGGGAAAATGATGGTACTGTATTATTCAACACACCAAACTCACATAACTTACTGGGGAGATACAAAAATAAAAGCAATTCGTATCTATAGACATCATTGTGGAAGATTTTTATTGTTCCCAGTTACTTGCATGTTTTTCCTTTAAAAGGATATGACAGGTTATCTCAAAACTGACCACTGCCTATCACTTCCTTCTATTGGAAGGATTTAGGTTGGTCTGCAACTGCTTTGATCAATAGAGCACAGGGCCAGGGATGCTGCAATAGTGCCAGGTCCAGATTTTAAGAAGAGCAAGTTTCCATTCTTGCCCCTTGGAACTGTGAGCCATGAGGTAAGAAGTCCAGGATATTCTGTTGGAGGGAGAGGCCATAGGAGCAACACTGAGGAACCAGACACATGAGTGAAGAAGCCATCTTGTACATCCAGCCCAGCTGAATCTTCAGCTGACACTCGCCTCCTCTATATATGGCTGCAATGGTTAGAAAGACTTCAGACAAGAATTTCCCAACTAAGCACTTTTTACCCACAGAACTGGGAGAAATAACAAATTACTATCATCTGGCACTAAATGTAGGAATGGTCTGACACACAGAAACAGCTAAGTGAGCCAGAAGAGCATGCATTCCCACTCATTTTGTGTGTTTTTTAGTACTTATGAGTACAATACTTTGCTATACTATTGATGTTAGCCTTGGCCAAGTGACTGCCTATAACCAGTAGGATATAGGGAGTATCATATGCCACAGCTCAGCAGAACTTAGGTCAGGGCCCCATTTTTATGATCTCATTTAACAAAAATTATCTCCTTATAAGCCTCATCTTCTAATATAGTCACATTGGGGGTTAGAGCTTCAGTATGTGAATGAGGGACACAATTCTGTCCATAGTAATAGGCAGTTTTATTATGTATTATGATTTTTACATAATAATTCAGTTGTGCTTTCCTTTCCTTTTTCCTTATATATCCAAATTTGAGAAGTCTTCTGCCCTGAGAGACAGGACCTTTACATCTTTATTACCCCATTAGGAAACTACTGACATTATTAGGAAACAATTAAACAAGCTACTTCTAAACTTAATCAAAATAGGATGCGCTCAACTAACATAATTATCTAGCAAATTTGTAATTTAATCATATCCACCTATAGATTCCACTGGAATGTCAATTATCTGCATTGATTAATATGTTGGATTTCAAAAATAATAAGTGTTGTTCAAATAATGAGGCATTTGTTTTAATATTGGATATCTTTTTTTTTTTGACCAATTTTTTTTGGTAACCACATTTCTTTTTGTATACTAAACAAAGTTCCTTGTTTTGACAAGATTTCATTCTCTTAATAATAATATAAGATGCTATAAATAAAAAATATTTTACATAGGATTAATATATTCTGTTGTGTCATATTTGGGCAACTGAAAATTCCTATTAAATTGCACCTATAGGCTTTATTTATTTAAATATATTTTATTGATTATGCAGTTGTCCTATTTTTTCTCCCCTTCATTCTCCTCAGTGCTGCACCCCTCTTCCACCATCATTCCCACAACTTAGTTCATGTCCATGGGCTATATATATAAGTTCTCTGGCTTTTCCATTTCTCATACTATTCTTAACTTCCCCCTGTCTATTTTGTACCTACTATTTATGCTTCTTATTCCCTGTACTTTCCCCCACATTCTTCACCCTCCCCTTTCCCTCTGATAACCCTCCATGTGATCTCTATTACTGTGATTCTGTTCCTGTTCTAGCTGTTTGCTTAGTTCTTTGTTGTTTTTGTGTTTTTAGGTTTGGTTGTTGATAGTTGTGAGTCTGTTGTCACTTTACTGTTCATATTTTTTAATCTTCTTCTTTTTCTTAAATAAGTCCCTTTAACATTTCAAATAATAAGGCCTTGGTGATGATGAACTCCTTTAACTTGGTCTTATCTGAGAAGAACTTTATCTGCCCTTCCATTCTTAATGATAGCTTTGCTGTATAGAGTAATCTTGGATGTAGGTACTTGCCTTTCATGACTTTGAATATTTCTTTCCATCCCCTCCTTGCCTGTAAGGTTTCTTTTGAGAAGTCAGCTGATGGCCTTATGGGAACTCCTTTGTAGGTAACTGTCACCTTTTCTCTTGCTGCTTTTAAGATTCTCTCCTGTTGGGCCATGATGGGCCCTGACCTGGATAGACCCCAGTCTGGTTGGAGAATTGGGCTGTGTGAAAGGTCAGGCCTCTGTATGGAGAGGCAGGCTTCAGCAGGAGGAATCTCTCAAAAAGAAAAAGTGAAAAAAAGAGACACTTGGTTGCTATTTAGGGAATTCTCCTACAGCAGGCACTCTGGCCTCCTTCCCACCCAGCCACACAGCACTTCTGAGGTGGTGCAGAAGGCCCTGTGCACACTCCTGTAGCCCTGGGAAGAGTGTGAGCCTGAACCTGAGGGACCTGAGGCAGCCAGGCCAAGTGCACATGCCTACAATCTAGAGAGAGTGTGCTCTGCCGAAGACCCTGAGCCCACATCCCAAGTCCCAGGGAGAGTGCCCACCACAGAAGTCCCAGAACCCACACCTGAAGCCCCAGGAAGAGTGCACACCTGAACCTGTGGGAGCAGAGGCTGCTAGAGAACTGGGCTGGAGACTGACTGAGTGCCAATCAGGAAGAAAGAAAAGCAAAATCAATCACCCCTCAGCCTGCTGCAGCCAGGAAGAACAGAAAAACTGGCTGGGCCATGCTTGCTTGAAACAAACATGAGGCTTGTTTTGTAAAGTAATTCTTTATTTTTTTAAATTATTTTTAAAATCTTTTTACTCTTTCATCTCTTTCCTTCTTTCTTGTTTTATTCCTTCTTCCTTTCTTTCCCTCTTTATTCTTCTTCCTTTCTTTTTCTCTAAGTTTTCTTCTTTATAATTCCCACAAATGAGACAGAAAAACCTGGAACTGTGAAAAGACCAGAGATGAACCCAAAGAGGGGGCATCCCAACAGCTGAGACAGTGACACAAATTTCACATTGCTACTACAGAAAACTTGCAAGTTATTGCATATTTGTATTATTATTTTTACCTATTTTATTTTATGAGTATTTTTGTATTCCTTTTCTTTCTGATTAGTCTTCTTAACTTGGTGGGTTATATTGCATTGTTTGACTGGTTTCTCTTGGTTCTCTCTTTCATAATGTATTGTTAATTTACTGTCTTTTGCTTCACTTGTGTTCTATTAGCACATTAGTCTAGGTCCTATACTTCCTATTCTGGTTATCCGGATCAAATAGATTCTGTCATATGATTGTTGCTCCATAATTATTGTAAATAATAGCTGTTTCATTCTATTGTAAATACTGCACAGCATCTCTTCCAGATCTTAGCCCACTTTACAGTTTCCTGAACTCTATTACTGTTGTGGTTAACTCATTCTCTAAAACACTTCACCTATTTTCTACCCTTTACTCTCACTTTACCTCATAATCTGACCTCCCACAACCTCACTCCTTTCTAGATCCAACTCACAATCCTTCTCACAATAACAACAGTCTTATCTTCTTTCTACTATTTCTAAAAAGTGGCTAGTTGGGTGAAATATCACGATTAACACTATACATATCCAAAGGATCTCCTATCTCTTCTCTATGGGCTGGTACTGTAAATATCATAGAATACATTCTTGCTGTCTTAAACCATTTTGCCTTCCCCCTCCAATTGATCACAAAGAATAATAGGTAGAAGCTGTGAACACCAGGATACCCACTGGAAGAGGAAACCCACCAACAAAGGAACCACCAACAGATAATAACAGAAGAAGGTGAAGGAGGGAGTGGAAGCCAAACTAACTCAACCCAGGTCCTATCTAGAAATACATGTAAATAGTGGAGAAATTACCCAGAAAAAATAACTGAACAAGAGCAAGAGAGAATCATCAAAACCTTGTACACACAGAAGAACCAGCTTCAACACAACCTGCCCACATGTGCACAACAGAATACAAGAGGTGATGGACAGAGTGACCCTCAGTTAACCAGCTGGTGGGAAGGACCTGCCAGGGAAAGACCCAACAACAATCAAAACCAAAAGACATACACAGAGCCAACATAAACAACAGCTGAAGACCACTGAGTTTGGGAGATCAAGGAGTGACACTACTGAATCTCACAGGTATTCTACCATAGAAGTTCATGCCATAAACCCAGGGAGTCAGAACAGATCAATTTAACAAGTAAAGGCTAACAGGAAGAGTCTCACAAGCAATGGGAAGACAAAGAAACAATCCCCAAATGAAGGGAAAGGCGGAAACCTCAGAAAGAATGCTACATGGAATAGAGGCAAGCCAACTATAAGATACTGAGTTCAAAGCAGTGGTTATAAGGAAGCTCACTGAGCTCACAGAGAATTACCAAAAACTACAAGGAAACTGCAATGAACTCACTGCAAACTATATCAACATAAAAAAGGAATTAGAAACGATCAACCAGGGTGAAGAGGAAATGAAGAATACAATTCCTGAACTGAAGAACACAGTAGAAGGAATCAAAAGCAGGCTCAGTGAAGCACAGGATCAGATCAGTGAGCTGGAGAACAAAGTAGACAAAAATACCCAGAATGAGCAAGAGAAGGAAAAGGGGCTCAGAAAGAATGAAGAGCAGTTAAGAGAAATACGGGGCAACATGAAACAAAATAATATCTAAATAACAGGGATACCAGAAGGAGAATAAGAGCAAGGGATAGAAAATCTGTTTGAAAAAGTAATGATGGAAAACTTCCCTAATATGATGACAGAAAAAGTCACACAAATCCAGGAAACACAGAGAGTCCCAATGAAGAGGAACCCAAAGAGGCCCACTTCAAGACACATCATAAATAAAATGGCAAAATTCCAAGATAAAGAGAGAATCTCAAAGGCAATAAGGGAAAAACAAGAAGTAACATACAAGGGAGCCCTGGTAAGACTATTGGCTGACTTCTCAATGAAAATGCTCCAAGCCAGAAGGGAATGGCAAGAAATATTCCAAGTAATGAGAACCTGAGGCTTGCAAACATGACTACTTTATCCAGCAAGGCTCTGAATTAAAATGAAAGGCCAAATAAGGAGCTTCCCAGACAAAAGAAGCCTCAGAGAATATACCTTCTCCAAAGCAGCTCTGCAAGAGATGCTAAAGTGTTTGCTTTAAGAACAGGAAGAACAACAGCGAAAGAGAGAGGAACACAGATATGAAAAATGGCAATAAATAAGTACCTATCAATAATAACCTTAAACAGGAATGGATTAAATGCCCCAGTCAAAAGACACAGAATAGAGGAATAGATAAGGAAACATGACCCACACATATGCTGCCTACAGGCAACCCACTTCAGAACAAAAGACCTACACAGATGGATAATGAAGGGCTGGACACAAATATGCCAAGCAAATGAACAGGAAAAAAAAGCTGGGGTAGCAATATGCATATCAGACAAAATAGACTTCAAAAAAAGAACCATTAAAAGAGACCCAGAAAATTACTTCATAATACTCAAGGGAAGAATCCATCAAAAAACCCATAACATAGTAAATATATATGCACCCAATGTAGGAGCACCCAAATACATGAAGAAAATCTTGGAGGACTTCAGGAAAGATATTGATAGCAACACAATTATAGTAGGAGATTTTAATACGCCATTGTCAGAAATGGACAGATCTTCCAAATAAAATGTCAATAAAGACATTACATCATTGAACAATGTCCTAGATCAAATGGATTTAATATATATATAGCCTCTCATACCAAAGAAGCAAAATATACATTCTTTTCAAATGCATATGGAACATGTTCAAAGATAGATCTCATGATAGGATACAAAACAAGCCTCAATTAATTCAAGAAAATTGAAATCATACCAAGCATTTTCTCCAGCCACAAGGGACTGAAACTAGAAACAAACCCCAAGAGAAAAAACCTGAAACACTCAAAATCATGGAGATTGAATAGCATGCTATTAAACAATTAATGGGTCAAAAACAAGATTAGAAAAGAAATCAAAAAGTTTCTGGAAAAAAATGAAAATGAACTCACAACAACCCAAAACTTATGGGACACAGCAAAAGCAGTCCTGAGAGGGAAGTTCATAGCAATACAGGCGTACCTAAAAAAGATAGAAACATTTCAAACAAACAAACTAACCCTACACCTACAAGAACTTGAAGAACAACAACATGACCACCCAGAGCAAGTAGAAGGAAGGAAATAACCAAGATCAGAGCAGAATTAAATGACATGGAGACTAAAAGCACAATTCTAAGGATCAATGAATCCAGGAGCTGATTCTTTGAAAAGATAAACAAAATGGATAAGGCTTTAAGCAGGCTCAGCAAGAAAAAAAGAGAGAGGACCCAAATAAAAACAATTAGAAATGAAAGAGGAGAAATTACAACTGATACCACAGAAATACAAAGAATTGTAGGAAATTACTACAAAGAACTATATGCCAAGAAATTTGAAGACTGAGGTGAAATGGACAAATTTCTAGAAAAATATAATCTTCTAAAACTCAATGAAGAAGAAGCAGAAAGCCTGAACAGACCAATAACACCTGATGAAATCGACACAGTAATTAAAAAGCTTTCCACAAACAAAAGCCCTGCACCAGACTGTTTCACAAGAGAATTTTACAAGGCATTTAAGGGAGAGGTAACCCCCATCCTCCACAGATTATTTCCAAAAATTCAAGAAGATGGAAGACTCCCAAACTCTTTTTATGAAGCTAACATCATCCTAATCCCCAAACCAGATAAAGATATAATAAAGAAAGAAAACTTCAGGCCAATATCACTGATGAACATAGATGGTAAAATCCTCAACAAAATACTGGCAAACTGAACCCAGCCATTCATTAAAAAGATCATGCGCCATGACCAAGACTTATCCCAGGGATGCAAAGACGGTATAATATTTGCAAATCAATAAACATAATACACCACATAAACAAAAGCAAAGAAAAAAATCACATGATCATATCAATTGATATAGAAAAAGCATTTCACAAGGTGAAGGACTCAATTATGATAAAAACACTCAGCAAAGTTGGAATAGAGGGAACATTCCTCAACATAATAAAAGCCATATATGAGAGACTTATAGCCAACATCATACTCAATGGGCAAAAACTAAAAGCTTTTCCACTAAGATCAGGAACAAGACAAGGTTGTCCACTTTCACCACTTCTATTCACTATAGTATTGGAAGTTTTAGCCACAGCAATCAGACAAGAAAAGGAAATAAAAGGCATCCAAATCGGAAAGGAGGAAACAAAACTGTCACCATTTGCAGATGACATGATAGTGTACATAGAAAATCCTATAGACTCCACCAAAAAACTCCTTGACCTAATAGATGAATTTGGCAAAACAGCGGGATACAAAGTCAATATCCAGAAAGCAAAGGCATTTTTGTATACCAACAATGAAACATCAGAAACAGAAACCAGGATATAAATCCCATTTGATATAGCAAAAAGAGAAATAAAGTGCTCAGGAATAAACCTAACTGAGGAGGTAAAAGACCTGTATTCATAAAACTACACAACACTGAAGAAAGAAATTAAGGAACACACAAACAAATGGAAGCATGAACCATGTTCATGGATTGGAAGAATTAACATCATCAAAATGGCCATACTACCCAAAGCAATTTACAGATTCAATGCAATCCCTATGAAAGTACCCATGACATATTTCACAGACACAGAACAAACATTTCAGAAATTTATATGGAACCATAAACATCCCCAAATAGCTGTGGCAATTTTGAGAAGGAAGAACAAAGCAGGAAGTATCATAATACCTGATCTCAACCTGTATTATAAGGCCACTGTAATCAAAACAGCCTGGTATTGGCATAATAACAGGCACATAGACCAATGGAACAGAACAGAGAACTCAGAAATAAACTCAAGTCTCTATGTTCAATTAACATTTGACAAAGAGGGAAGAAGCATAAAATGGAGCAAAAATAACCTCTTCAACAAATGGTGTTGGGAGATACACAGATACAGGCAAAAAAAAAAGAAACTTGATCACTAACTTACACCATACACAAAAATAAATTCAAGGTGGATAAAAGACTTAAATATAAGTCGTAATACCCTAAAAGTTGTAGAGGAAAACATTGGCAGGAAAATCTCAGACATTCCATGCAGCAACATCTTCACAGATATGTCCTCTAAAGCAAGGGACATAAAGGAAAGAATAAACAAATGGGATCACATCAAATTAAAAACCTTCTGCATGGCTAAAGAAAACAACATTAAAATGAAAAGAGAGCCAACCGTATGGGAAAACATATTTGCCAATGACACCTCAGACAAGGGCTTGATCTCCAAAATATATAAAAACTCACATGACTCCACTCCAGGAAGACAAAAAACCCAATTAAAAAATGGGCAAAAGACTTGAACAGACACTTCTCCAAGGAAAACATACAGAGGGCCCAGAGACACATGAAAAGATTCTCAGCATCACTAGCTATCAGAGAGATGAAAAGTAAAACCACAGTGAGATATCACCTCACACCAGTCATAATGGCCAACATAAAGCAACAAACAAGTGTTGGAGAGGTTGTGGAGAAAAGGAAACCCTAGTGTGCTGTTGGTGGGAATGCAGACTGGTGCAGCCACTGTGGAAAACAGTATGGAATTTCCTCAGAAAACTAAAAATGGAACTGCCTTTTGACCCAGCAATTGCATTGCTGGGATTATACCCTAAGGGCCCTGAAACACCAATCCAAAAGAACCTATACACCCCGATGTTCATAGCAGCACAATTTACAATAGCCAAGTGCTGGAAGCAACCTAAGTGCCCATCAGCAAATGAATGGAACAAAAAACTATGGTACATTTACATAATGGAATTCTACACAGCAGAGAGAAAGGAGCTTATACCCTTTACAACAGCATGAATGAAACTGGAAAGCATTATGCTAAGTGAAATAAGCCAGGCAGTGAGGGACAAATAACATATGATCTCACCTTTAACTGGAACATAATCAACAAAAGAAAAAAGAAAACAAAATATAACCAGAGACATTGAAATTAAGAACAATCTAACAACTAGCCAAAGGGGAGGGGGGAGGGGACAGTGAGGAGAAGGATTTTCAGAAACTAATATAAAGGATACATGGACAAATCCAAAGGGGAGAGTGGAAGCAAGGGAGGGAGGTGGTTTTGGAGGGGGTGGGGAGAGGGGGGAAGAAAATACTGACAACTGTAACTGAACAACAATAAAATAATTTAAATTAAAAAAAGATTCTCTCCTTATCTTTCATCTTGGGTAATGTAATTATAATGTGCCTTGGTGTGCGTTTCCATGGGTCCAACTTGTTTGGGACTCTCTGACCTTCTTGGACTTCCTGGAAATCTATTTCCTTTGCCAGATTAGGGAAGTTCTCCTTCATTATGTTTTCAAATAAGTTTTCAATTTCTTGCTCTTCTTCTTCTCTTTCTGGCAGCCCATTTAGATGTTGAAACATCTAAAGTTGTCCCAGAGGTTCCTAAGCCCCTCCTATTTTTTTTTTTTTTTTGAATTCTTGTTTCTTCATTCTGTTCTGGTTGAATGTTTACTTCTTTATGCTCCAAATCATTGATTTCAGTCCCAGTTTCTTTCCTGTCACTCTTGGTTCCCTGTACATTTTTCTTTATTTCACTTCCTGTAGCCTTTACTTTTTCTCCTATTTTGTGACCATACTCAAGCAATTTTGTGAGCATCCTGATTACCAGTGTTTTGAACTCTGTATCAGACATGTTGGCTATCTCTTCATCACTTAGTTATATTTTTTCTGGAGCTTTGATCTGTTCTTTCATTTGGGCCATAAGTTTTTGTCTTGGCATGCCAGTTGCATAGCGAGGGTATTTGCCAGGATGGGACAACCCTCTTTGCTGTGTCCTGGGGCTCTATGTGGGGGAGGGGTCCAAGAGGGAACAATGCCACTTGCTTAGCTCTCTGCAGGCTTTCAGTCACTCCCTCTGCTACCCACAAGCAAATTGGTCCTTCTGGCCAATGTGAAGGTGTTCTTTTGTATGTTTTAGGACCCTATGAGTCTCTCCAATGAACTCTCCTGTGAGGCTAGGAGTTTCTCCTGCTGACTCAATCCCCACAGTTTTTTTAGGTTAGAGGTTTTTGAGGCTTTATTTCCCAGCGCTGGAACCCTGGGTTGTGCAGTCTGTCCTGCTCCCCAGTTGTTCCTCCCAGTTTATCCACATGTAAATGTGGGTCTGCCCAGTTGGCCAGCCACTGCTTTGCCTGCCCCAGTCCTGCAGCTGCTTCCCTGCCATGAGTCCTCTTCACCTCAGCTCCCCAGCTCAACCCCCCTCCCAGTCTGGATGAATGTTTCTTCTTTAACTCCTTGGTTGTTGGACTTCCATACAGTATGATTTTCTAGCAATTCTGGTTATGGTTTGTTTTTAAATTTGTTGTCCTTCCTTTGTTTGTGTGAATAGACAGTGTACAGACCTATGCCTCCATCTCAGCCAGAAGTCAACTTTTTTTAATATAATGATGCTTGATTACCTGGGGGGTTTCAAAGTTCTGATGAGCTTTACAAATAATTATTAAATTATGTTATTACTTGATGTAATAATATCTAGATTGTGTTCTACTCAAGTTTCATAGAAATTGATATTCTCTGTGGATTGTCATTTTTGTGATAATATTCTAGACTAGTATCCTTCATTTAAGAGAAATGATAACAAATTTCCATTGAAATAAATTAATAATTCAATTTCTATTGATATGCCATTGTAAATAAAGATAATCAATAGACATCACATTTCCTGGTTAAAGAAATGCAAAGATTTACCAAAAGGTATCATTTCCCATTTGCACTACTCTTTTAAACAAACAGAGTATGGCTATGGTCTCTGTTACACAGAAACATTACCTCAAATTGGATAACCATTAATCTCACAAATATCAGGTTCATTCTGAAAACACTGATTAAACACCTACAGTGTACAGGAATTGTGCCTGAAAAAGAGGTAATTCCTGCCTAGAAGTCACTCTATATCAAGAGATGCCTACATATAAAATATTGAACCTACTTTTAAAAGACACTGATTGCATATGCTATTTTAATGGAAATTAATCCTGGTAGAGTATGTATGTCAAACTATATTTGAAAAAATTTAATCAAGTAAAGGTAAAAATAATTTTCAAATCATTATTATATATAACATTGTACACACATAAATACACACACCCATGTTCTCCACCCTTTTCTGGGAAAATAGGGCAACTCAAATGACTGCTTGCTAGAATAGTAGTCAAAAAGGATTATGTAGCTACCCAAGATTATACTAGAGGAACACTGAGAGCCCTTTGATGCACAGCTTCTTTGATTCCATGATTCTAGGACACTCTAACAAAATAAATACAAAATGCATTCAATATACTTTTAAAAATTATTCACAATACTATGCAGCAGAATCAAAGAAGGAACTCCTACCCTTCAGGACAGCATGGATGGAACTGGAGAGTATTATGTTAAGTGAAATAAGCCAGGTGGTAAAACACAAACCCTGTATGATCTCACTTATAAGTGGAACCTAATCAACAAAACAAACAAGCAAGCAAAACAGAACCAGAGAC
>PVKM010033881.1:0-15791 GCA_004027735.1 Carollia perspicillata
CATGGCTCTGCACAGCTTTGGAGAAAGCTGTGAAGCAGAAAAGCAGAGTCATCCTGATTCACTGGAGCCCGGAGAGCATCAGTGTCCGCCATAGCTGTGTTGAAATCGTGGGCGCCAAAGAGGAGACGTGGCAAAAGCACCACCGGAGACAGCTTCCCCTGGCTTATTTGCATAGAATCATCTACATTATTTCACCTTTTATATCAAATCTATCAACAGAACCGACAGGTTTGTGGAATGGGTGGGGTGATCACATGTAGTGGATTTTCATGTCAGAGGAAGTGCACTGAATCATGAAGCTGAACGTATCTTAAGGGTAACAGGAGTAGGTAGGTGGTGGGAGCTCCTGATTGAGGAGGCCTAAGGCTTTTAGTGTCTACATAAAATCTGCTCTCTTGGTAGTTATTTTCCGTGGTAGAAAATGCTTTCTCTTCATTAAATTTAATTCTTTAAAAGCACATTCATTTACATGGATTAACAAATGTTTTTGGAGGGTCCATTATGTGCTAGGTAGTGTGCTAGTCACAGCTTTTTACTGAACATGGTGAGAAAAATGCATCTTCATTGATTTTTATAGCTTTTTTGGTTTTTGGGGGGAAAAGGAATATACTATTTGGTAAAACCCCACTAAACCAGTCACATGGGAGAATTGAGGAAACTTTAATTGGCTGGAGGTGCTAACTCTCATAATATGAGAACACATGTTCAGAGAGGGAGATGGTGTCAATGAAAGCAAAGGCTGTTTTACTCTCAGAGATTCTAAGAATCCTCTCTTGTTCACTGAACACAGCAGTGCTTCAAATGCATTTTTAAATTATTACTATCCCCATGTTCTCCAAGTGTGAAAGAATGAAGCCATTCAGGCAAAGCTGGAGACTTCCGTAAGCAAGCTTTTCCTTTTACATGGCAAAAAGAACTTTATCTAATGGAGTCTGTTTATCAGAGCTGCCAAACCCCCTTCTACACAGAGCTGAACTTCATACTCTGTGTAGTTTTGATCTGCCTGTTCCAGGTAACCTGGAGATTTTTGTGGAATTACTAAGGTAATGATGGAGTCTGCTTCACACTAATTCACAGGTAATCGAGGTTACTTTGCTATTGTTAGAAAGGAGACAGAGACATTTGAAACAACTTCTTCAGTGTTGCCCACACTTCAGCCATTTATTTTACCCTCGTGGCTTTGGTCTTATCTAATATCAACATTAAACGAACTCAGTAATATCACTGACATCATGAATTTGATGTGCTAGTCATATTTGCTTTGCTACACATTAAGTTTGTTATTAAAATGGAAAATGTCTCTCTGTGTATTACTTTTAATCACCAAAAAACACAACAGTGATACATGTGGGCTGCCAGTGGATTGAAATAAAGTTCTTCAGGTGAGTGGTTTGGGGTCAGGTGACACCAGAAATGAAATAATTTGGAAGAAAAAGAAAGCTACAGAGTAAGTTCTTTTAGTTTGATGCTTTATTGCTCACGATACAGTTACTGAAATAGACACACAGCTTCCCACAGCAGAGCACATGATACCGTACTTTCCCAAAGAATAGTCTTTGTCCCACCAGGACACAGTAGTTAATTCCCAGGTGATGAAGTGACTCAGCATAACTCTCTCTAAAACTGGTAGAAGGAAGCCAATGCATTCAGAAGCACATAATAAGTGACATGCAAGTATCTGAAGCTAATCACTACATGCTTTGCAGTTTTATATTTAAACTTGAAGCTGAAATTCATAAAGGACCAAGGTCCCCAAGCTAGCTCCGATCTCTATGTTTAGCATAATTGGATAAACTGACAGTTGTTAAGGACCCCTGGATAACATACACATGTATATTTTAAAATATGTAGTGACAATATAATATAGAAACAAAGATATATATATATATATGTATATATACATATACATACATACACACTTTATATACATTTTATACTCGGAAAATTAAAACCATAAGAATTATAACACATAAGAAATAGTCTACTATATTTTCTATAGATAATAAATGAAATTCAAAGTATAGAATATTAACATAGCTGGCCAGTATGTTTTTGTATTCTAGCGTGTAGGGGAGTATTTCCTCATCAAATGTAAGTACCAGTGGGTGCTTCACTTCTTTTCTTGTGCTTTACCTGGGGCTTCACTGGTGGTGGCAATACTAAAGGGCGAGCTGCCTGCCTTAGTCACTCCTTCCTGAGACGGACTTGCCTGGGACACGTGCCCTTTGCGTCCAGAGCCTCGCTCTAAGGTTCATTTGTGTTTCCCTGCCCTCACTTATTTTGTTTCTTCCACACGGATTGTCTTTCCTTTAACTATCTAAGTCAAATCTATCTTTGAAAAAAGTCTTATGATCTCTACAAAGCCCTCCTTAGTGAGTCCAGGTCTCAGTGGCGACCCCTTTTCCTCAGAAGAACTCACTTGTTTATAATTCTGAAAACACTGAATTTGGCTTCCAGTTATGAATTTTGCATTTCTTATGTTTCTGGGTTAATATGTTGTCATTAAATTGTAATCTCCTCGAGGGCAGAGACAATGTGTTTGTTGTCTTTTTTTCTCATTATTAAATTAGATGACTTTTAAATTAGGACTTGAAAGTGCAGTTGAAATTGTCTAGTATTGTGCCTACAGAAGGGATCATTCTGACCATGATCTAGCACACTTAAAGTGGTGGCTTTCGCTGAGCCAATAAAACTATTTAAAAAAATAAGAAACAAATGGAACTAGTTATCTGATTGTGCAGACAGATCTATAGGCAAATTGGGCTTCTGCAGATTTCAAAATGCATTCCTTAGTTTGGGATTCACTGATTCATTCATTCATTTAACAGATCCTTACAGATGCTGCCCAAGTTTAGATAGTTTGTAAAATACAAAGATGAAATAGACTTTGCCTCAAGGACTTTTCCATGGAGTTTGTTTATGAAGAATTGTGTGATAAGTAAGAGACTTCAAGCATCTGCACGGGCTCAGTGGCTTTCAAGGTGTGGTCAGACTACACATGTCAATCAAAATCACCTAATAAATGAGACTCTCTTGGGGCAAGGTCAAATAAAGTGCACTTTAAGATAAGCTCCTGGATAATTCTCGTGTTTACCAAAGTGGGAGTGGTTCATCATTCCTGGCTCAGGAGTAAACATTTGGCCTCCTTTCTGGGGCCCACATGCCCTTCCAGGAATACGGAGACTGTTCTTACCAGCTTCTGAATTCAGACCTCCAGGTAGGTGGTGGCTAATTCTACTGTTGTGTTGGGTTTTCTTTTTCTTTTCTGGAAAGTCTCCGTCTTTATCCATATCAGTCCATAATATTCTTGAGAAGCTTCATTCTCGTTTTTTGCAAGTCAGAGAACAGCCACTTTCATAAAAAAATAGTCCGTTATTCTATGAAGAACAAAATAGTCACTTATAGGTGTTGTTGCTATGGGGCTCAAATAAGTTACAGAAGCTGTAGCCAACTCCATTGCTTATTCTGTCCTTTTAACTTTTATAGTTTTCAAAGTGCTTTCATTTCCATTATCGCAGTGGAGAGCCTATACTACGGACTCAACCCAGATGCTCCTCTGTGAGGACAGCAGGCAACCATTCTGTGGATTTGCTGTTTATGGTCCATAAAACTGTCTTGTTTTCTTGCCGGATCCAGATTTGACAGTTCTGACAATGTGCTGTTCCAGCTGCACTGTTTCATGCTGCCCCTTGGGTTGCCAGATGTAATTTCTAAAACATCAGTCAGTCACCTCAGGTTGGATTGACCATGAATGGGCTTGGTGTAGGAGAACGTAAACAGGCCTGACGACGTTGTATACACACATGCCCAGCCACTCTTCTCAAACGAGAGTCTCCAAATATTAAAATCGGAACCATAGAGGACTAGTTTCCACCAACATGGTCCATTTGGTGCTAACCATCTCGGTAACCAAATTGTTCCCCAATGTGCAATTTTTGTAAATGAGATTTTCTGCAGAGTGATTTGAGATTATGCTTCTATAGACCAAACATATGAACAAAAATATTACAGGTTGTTATCTGACCTTTTTTTTCCCCTGTGGAATTGATGCAGTTAATAATTAAGTGAATCAATACATCTAATTATAGTTCATAAAATAGAATTACAGTACTTAAATGATCTTTATATTAAAAGTCATCTTGAGGCATTTCTAAATAGATTTTTAATAGTTGCTTTTTTAGAACATGCCATCTCTAATTAATATTCTAGATATTGCCAAGCAGTTATCTTGAAATGATATCATATACGTATTTTTTTATGGACTGTGAGCTCCTCAAGGATGGGAAGAGGCCTTTGTTTTCTGCCATGATTTTGCACACATCGAGTGCTCTTTTATTGGTTTCTCATGGAAACTTCTGAAACACCAAACCTCTTTTTTATTTCAGAGAGGGAAAAGCCACACTGAGTAGCTGGCTTCACTCTGCACGCGACCTCCACTGGAAACAGGGACATAAGTTAAGAGATTTTACAAGCATCCGTTTTTTCACAATTTAAATATGATTTTATGAAAACATGACAGTGTTCAGAACACTGATATTTTTCTTATAAATATTTTCTTACAGGTAAATACAGTTGAAAGAATATTTACACTTTTACACATCCAGGTTTTGTCTTTAATGAAGTCAAATGAAACTATCTGCTCTGAGAAAGAGGTGATGTTTGTGGAGGGGTGAGAGTTTGATAGGGGAGGCGGGAAAGAGGAAAAACGATGTTTATCTTCTGCAGAGCTCTGTGAGACTTCTGCACGTGCATTACTCTGAAAACATATTTACTCAGCCAGATCTTGGCTTTGATGGATATTTACAATAGACAACTGGACATCAATAGAAAATGAATTGCTAAAGGTTTTCATCCTCTGCTTCTTCCAAGGGGCACAAGGGATTCCGAACATTAGAAACAACTTTTCCTTGAGCTCGGGACTGACTAGTTGTTTCTGGATGCTCTCTCATTCACATCTACTTTCCTGACTCTATTCTCATTCCATTCTTTAATTTGGGGAATAGTATTTATAGAGTTCCCAGGGTCATGGGGTAAACTATTTAAAATCTCCTTTTCCTCCCCAAAGTTAGTACTCTCTCTCCTCTGTCAGGTTTACAGACTTCACACAGTTCAGAACGATGAGCTCTTCTTCTTTAAGAGCTGTCCGGCCTGTGTGGACTCAGCTTTATCGACAGATTGTCTTGTTATTCCAACACATTCTTCTGAAGATTTAACGAAGTGTCCATTTAAGATTCAGTTATATGAAACTAAGTTTTACGGCTATAGTTTTCCTTTGTCTTTACTGATTATTTAGCTCAAACCATCTTTTTGTTTCAAACATTGTCATGGTGCGTTGTTCTGTGCATGTAGCCTGGTTAAGACTGAATTGAGTTGAGATTTTTCCCATCTCTTTCCAGTATTTAGGATGGTTGTATCGAGTGAAGCTCCAGAAATATGTTCACAATATTGATGGTGAAGTCTTAGGAGAGAATTTATGTTTGCTTGTTTTATTCATGATCTGTGGCCTTTACCTAATTATCTCAAGTGCAAGATCTAACTAAAGACACTCAGCAACTAATGAAATTGGGATAAAACAACTCAAGGAATTATATTAAGGGAAGCCCTTAATAATGTTACTTCACTCCAGCAGCAGTTTTTAATCTAGTTCTTAATTTTTCATTTGATGGTACATTAAGTTTTGATTCTTCGTGGAACGTCTTTACGATTTAGTACAGTGTGAGAAAGAATACCTTAGAAAGTCGTATCTCTTCTGTGTAAACCCAAGCACCTATTGGACATTGCACAGGGACATTTAATTTTGTTATGACATTTGCTTTAGAGTTGAGACACTGTGAACTGTGCTCTTCTGCATTTCCCATGTGATCTAAAATGAACAGATTATTAGCAAATTTTTTTAAAAAAATTAAAATGGAAAAACTGAGCTCAGATATTAAATTTACAAAGGTGGGAGAGGTATACTGTGTTCCGTGTATAACACGTAATACAAACTATTTTTTTTCAACATATGATACTACCATCCTACAAAGTATATATAAATTTTATTATTTAAGCCTTCAGGCCACAAGAATTTTAATCAGCATGCTGGCTTAAAAAAGAGACATAGTCTCTCTCCCTAATATCTACACAATTTAAGGAAGCTGTTCTGACCCCTGATTTTTGGTCTTATCACAAGAGACATTACAGCCGCAGTGAGATTGTGATGCAGATAACGTTGGCTAAGGACCTAGCAGCATGCCTGAGACATCGTTAGAAGTTCAGTAATATAAGTTCCTTACCCCAATGAAAAAAATCTAGTATATTCCAATCCCCTTTGTTAAGCAATTTATTTATATGTATGTCTGTGTTTATATGCACCTGCCCATGTGCTTGTGTGGTGTGGAATTGGTGATCTCTCTATATGCTTCCAAGACTAACACTTAATCCAGATGCAAGTCAGTTGAAATAGATTTCTTAGGGTCATGCAGACAGATTTTAGGGTATGTACATAAATATTTGTGTGCATTTGTTTACTGACACAGGGACAGGATAAGAATGTCTTCCCGGAGTAGATGAGGCCAATGTTTACAGAAGCGTATTTCGAAATGGCGTTCTGGATGGCAAAGTCTCCATGAAGCGGCATTTTAAAACCTAAGTTTCCAAAACAGAATGGTGTATTCTTCATCAAGAAAAGTGGGGTAGGGTGATTATCATTAACGATTAGATTCCAGAAAAAAATGCACAAAATGAGACACAGGCTGGAGAGGAGAAATTCCTCTCCACTTAAAGGCACCCAGGACTTTCTGACCCAGTCATTAAAAATCAGCTATTACTGAGGCAGCTATTACTGCTGATTGGCCAAATCTCAGTAGGTGAGTCTTTTGGAAGGAATTAAAGTAAGACCAGACACCATGTCCTGGGCAAATTCACATTCATACTTCTCTCATACAACCACTGGAATAAAACAGCAGGTCTAAGTTGTAACTCTAAAGAGATACTGATTATGAGTTGAAATCTGTTTTATCTCTATAGGAAACAAAACCAACAACATTTTGCATTGCTCTGATTTAGACTCTATAAACAAAATATCACTAAGCATTTGAGAACAGATAAAGAACCTACTAATAACAAGCAGGCTGAAAGGACAGAAAATTGTAGACAAGTTAAAACCTTAGGCTCCACATGATGCTCAGAGAGGCGTCTTCATCCGGGAGTGTAATAGTTCTACTTTGAGAATAGCAAGTTAGCTTTCAACTTTAGCAAGTAAGTAAGTATGTACGTACGTACGTAACAGCAAGTAACATTCTGACTTTTAAGCTACATTCAATTAGAAGGATGTACTCACTTGACATGGCTCAGTAATTTATACACAAGAACGCTTGCTCAAAAAAGATTCTCTTTTTTAAAAGTAACAGAGAAAATTAAAACCCCATTTTAAACACTTGGCCTTGTCTTGACTATAATTTTCAATTTTAATCACGTGTTAGTTTTTATCTTCACAGTTATTTAACTGAATAATTCTCATGTCTCATCCATCAATTAGGAGGGTTGAAGAGTTGGTAAGAGCTGGACATGTCTAAAAATTGAATCTATATGTCCTCATAATTTGTAATTTTGGCTGTTTTGTAATCTTTTTTACATTAAAGTTGAAATGATGACTTATCTACTTTGTAAGATGTAAAAATCATCTCAAAATTTTATAAGCATTATGATATTTGCTTTTGTATTTGTTTTAGTATAGTATGTATTTGTTTCAAATCTCATGTTTACTCAATAAGTAAAATATTTTTTGTATTTTTCCCTGTAGTCTCAGATATTCATGATATAACATTGTATTTTGTTGAAATGCTAAATACAAACATTTAAACATTTGCATTTTGCAAAATTACCAAAGACAGGGTGGGGCAAAAGTAAGTTTATAGTTGTGAATACAGGAAACAGAGTTTACTCTTGCAGTATTATTTATTAATTATTGTATTATTTTCCATATAAACAACTGTAAACCTAGTTTTACATCCCTTATATATAAATAATTTGGGGGAGCAGTTGAGAAATCATATTTAATAGAGCTATTATAAATCATGTAAATTGATCTCTAGATTTTATCTAAGCTCCATAGCCTCCCAAAATGAAATGAAGTTCTCAATTAGAAAGGGCTACACTCTCGATTGTCTGCCTTTGGCTATTTCACAGATCTGCTTCATATTTTATGATATTAGTTTTGTGATTCTAGCAGGGAAACATAAATCATTCTGTGGGTTAAACTATGTTGGGCCAGGATTTGTTAGAACACTGGAAAAGATTTTATCTGCTGTCTTCACATATGACTTTTGGCCTTTTCCTCACTTGGGTTGATAACTACACAGATTTCCTTTGTGGTCCATTTTCTTCCAACTCATAAATCAGCTTTGACTAAAAGTTATTTCAGAAGCCAAGCAGGTGTCATCAAAAGATACTTTTGTGGCAGACAAATAAGTGTCAGTGACCACGATATCATCTTGCTCCGTGCTTAAGTGATCTGACTCCTTCATGACACTGTAATTTAGGGCCACACTGTAGTTGGCGGGTTTCTCCGTCGGCTTCTGTTTGCAGTTGCAGAGTTTTCTGAAGGCTGCTCGGAATTTCTGGGACATGAGGTTGTAAATCACCGGATTAATGGCACTGTTGAGATAAATGCAAATTCTGCAAAAGAGTAAGAACCAATTTTCTTGGAAAGGACTGGAGAGAAATGAATTAACAACCACAAGAGTCCGGTAGGGCATCCATAAAAGGGCAAACAGAATTACAACCACTGCCAGCATCTTGGTGACCTGTGGAGAGAGAAATAAAGAGAAAAAAAGCTGTGCAAACACAAATGAAAACAAAGCAAAGCAAAAGAATGGAAACAACACAACCCTCCCCCACCCAACCTTTACTTCCCAAGATGCTGAGACAAGGACTTAAGTGTAGGCAGTTTATTTGGGAGATGGCCCCAGGAAGCCAGATCAAGGGTGTGGAGGAAAGTGTCACAGAGGAGGAAAAGCCCAAATAGGGTGTGTGTTACTGAGATAGTCCCCATTACGTGAAACTGCAGATCAAACACTCCAGCGTTATCTGTCCAGAGGAAGAAAGGTGGGGGCATTTACCCACTGGTTGTCCTCCCCCCTTTGTTGAGGGGTAGCATCAGGGGCTCTAATGGTCCTGCACTTCCAGGATTATCCTGCCTGGGGGCTTTGGAAAGTACCTTGAGGCAGAGAATAGGATAAACAGTCAGGGGACAGTGGACAACTGAAGTGGGACGTTCTCTGCAAGCAGGGACCATCCAACTGTAGCTGTGACTTCAGTCAGTCCCACTACAAGAATGCGACACAGGGTGCCAAAATGTGTGTCTGCGACAAACACTGGGAGACTGAGGGTCTAACTTCCACTTTACTTACCTTATATGTGATCCCAGGAAATGATCTTAACTTTTCTTATGGCTACTCTGTAAAACAGAGCCAATATTGCTCCCCTATGTCAAATGAGGTAACACGGTAGCTTGAAAAGGATAGTGTCTCCAGCAAAAAAAGCCAATGGTAATTGAATGTCTACATGCCAGACACTATACTGGGTGTTTTACATATGTGATCCCATTTTAAAAACCTAAAACCCTCCAGAATAGGTATTAGATCCTCTATTGTTCAAACTAGAAAATGGAGGTACAAATGCTGGTAAGTACTGTGCAGGAATTGTAAGATCTTACAGCTGGGACCGGAATCCACGTGACCAGGAACCCAAAGCCTCTGCCCCTTCCACTGCACAGCTTTCCTTCGGGGCAATGGGAGATGGAGGCCAGAGAAGACGAACTCAGGAATTGAATGTGGTCCTGAGTACAATCAATGCACAGGAGCTAGGACAATAGGTAGGGTGAGGTTTAACATCCAAGATTGCCCAAAGACAAGATTATTGATGGGCATAATTTAGCAGATTCTTCTCTCCCTCACCGCCACGCTCAGTGAAAGGCTGGGAATTGGCCTGAATTCAGAATTAAATCATCTGGCTTTGATTTCATAAGTGGTTTTAAGACCTTAATAAAGTCATTCATCCATACTTCCATTCCTACGCCTAGAAATATGTGTGATCATATTGTTTCATTTACTTCACAAAGATATGGAGAAAATGAAATAATGAATGTGAGAAGGGCTTTGAAACTTTAAAGCACTGTGGAAATTATTACCCTTTGACTAATGACAATGTAAAGAGACAATAGTGTTTCGAATATAGGAAAGGTGTATTAAAATTGTGGCTGTGATTATCTTCGGGTGGGAGAGATAATAACTGATGGATTTTCTTCAAGAGCAACACTTTACACATTTAAAGATAAGGTTTCAGATATGTTTAGTCTCCCACAGAGTCTGAGCAAATTCAGCTTCCTCAGCCCACAATTTCTAGGTGTTCTGAACTTGAAAAATTCCCAACAATGTAGAAGGAACTGATTCTTCCTCCCTCCTCCCTCTTAACCTCTCAGCTGTTTCACTGAAGCCCCCTCCAGCAGCCTCTATTTTCTTCTGACATTGGGGAGATCCTGTTTTTAGAGAGGGCTTTTTAAAGTTCTCTAACGTAGAAATAAAGATTGCACGTCTAGACACCTCTTCTGTCATTGACATGTACTATAAACTCAGCTCCCAACCTTGTACTTACTCCTGGTCGTAGAGTCCATGTTAGTCTCCTGTGTGAGAACATCTCCCTTTTCCTCTAACACTCCTAGTCTGCCAATCATGGGGCTCTGTCTTATGCTTAACCTTGTCTCTTCCACCCCAGCTAGGAGCTCTGTGAGTCTTGAATTGCAGAGGCAATGTTAATCTCGTGCTATTATTCTTCCTGAGTCTATAGTGATGGCCTCCATTCTTGGCTCTCCAAATATCAACTGCTGTAAGACTCTTCCTCTGTGGGTACACATCCCCTCCCTCTCTTTCTGAACCACTACTATCTCTTTTTGGATGACTTCTACTGCTCTCTTGCAATGGCATCTGTGAGCAGCTATCCACCTGCTCTCAGGTGACTTTGTTTCCTCTGCTTCTGATGCTGCCTTACCACTTTCTGGAAGCTCTTCCTGCCGTCCTGTTCTAACTCACTCACTGTTCGCTGAGCATCTCTTCTGACTCAGTGCATGTAGGATAGCTACACTTCACAGTTTGTTCCCTAGGGGGTTGAGAAGCTGTTCAGTGGGGAGGTCTGATTTTCACATTGGTAATCCCAAGTAAGGCGTTCCAGAGAGTCTGACTTCTTTCAGAGCTAAGGATGATCTACTCAGTCAAGAGGTTAATTGAAGCCTGATAGTTCCTAAACAGATTTAAGATTATGAGTAAGTAACTGGTCCTAGGAAGTCAAAGGCTTGATTTAGTGATAATGCTTTGGGGTTTGGAAGGAGCTGTTGTAACTATTACCTTTATTGTCTTCCTCATCATTGTCATAAAATCCCTGCCTTTGTTTCCTGCCTAGTACTCCAAGTTCCCTGACATAAGGTCACTGCTTCGCCTTTGCCAACATCCCCCCACTCCTTGGCAAGGACTCAGCTGCCTACGTTGGAATCCTGGGTATGATTTCCAATTAGACTGCTCCCGTTACATTGGAGTCCTTCATGATGGCCCATCACAAAGATATGTAAACATTGTCACACTTAACCCTTATTAATAACTCAACATGTAAGCTACATTGGCTCCACTTTGCATATGAAAAAACTGGGGTTTCAGGAGTGTATGTGATTTGTGTAAAGACACATGGGTAGTGAGTGACAGAGCAGTAATTCAACCTAACTCTACCTCAGCCAAAACTCACCCTCTTTCCTTTACAGTTTGCTCTCTGTGTGGAAGTCTTTTGCATTTCAATGACGAACTTTTACTGTGTTATCCCCATCAGAGTCAGGGTCACAGAAACATTTAACTTCTTCAAAGTATAAATCCAACAAACTCCTTGCTGCTCAATTTCCAAGCTTAAAGTTTGAATGTCATCTATCTTTATGCTTTTCTCTACAATTGTCAGGTGAAACATTGAATCCACGTTTAATATCTACCTCTCTGTTTTCATGTAATGTCAGTGAGGGAGCAACTTTCATTGTCTCAAAGGAAAACAGCCTTTTTCTTGTTTTCCTTTGAGGGTAGAATCTGCCACAAGCTTCCACAGCTCCTGTGCCTGCTTTGACACCGCGCCCCAAACTTTTCACCGCCATGAGCTGCATCTCTTCATCTCTCCCACCGACAGTGCGCTCATTTAGGGCAGGGGAAGCTTATTTATTTCTCTCTCTTCAGGGATTTAGTACAGTAGGGGACATAGTATAGTTTTCGATACATGTTGAATAAATTCAGGCATTGAAAGGATTATTTTAAAATATGTAACCATAATCTTTTGGGGGCTTCAGTTCTCCAACATAATGTCAGAAAAGTTTTGCAAATACTGTATTTTTAATATTAAAAATCCCCTTTAAAAGGAGATGGCTTAATTAGTAGAATGAATCCTTAATACATTTCAGCTCTTTATTTGAAATATATTGTAGAAAATTTAGGGAGGTGTGAAATGAAACAAATATAATGATTTTCTAAGATTGACCCAAAAGAAATTATATCTCCAGTGGGCTAATAGAGAATACGCTTAACCCCACTTGTAATTATTTTTAGTTAATTTCAAATATCTTTGATTACATTTAATCACTTTCTGAGATATTCACAAGTATATTTAGTGTAGCCATAACTTGGATTTTAGCACCTCTTACCCAGTATGGGATTAGAGGTGCTAAAATCTCCTTTCCTAGAAAGGAAATGTCCTGGAGATTGTCTTTTGTGCTCAATTAATTTCACAGCAGTTGATGACGTTTTATTTCTGTTGTTATTCTTTATCTGAAATAAAGTAACAAAAATGCTAATTTGAAATTATCTTGGCCCATTATTTTTAAGCATTGCAATTTTTGTCCAGGCAATGCATGGGATATACAATTATACTAACAAAGTTGTCTTCTTTACAGAAGTCTCTGCCCCGGGACAGAAGTGTCCTTCAGAAACAACACGACATAATCACCAAAGGAAAATAATCTTACAGCACATTTTTGATTGGGAGGGAATTTATCTATTCATCCTAAGAGAGTCCTTTGCAGTCGCAATGTACCTGTCCAAGTTCTGGCCCTTGCGGACTTGACAGTGGCGCAGAGACGTTGCCAGTGGTTTCATGTACCTTACACTCTGGTGGCAGTTATAATACAATGTCATAAATGCTAAGACAGAGGGTATTTTGGGTTCTCTGAGAGCACCTCATCTGGACTTGGGGTGGAGGAGTGAATAGTGAGGGCTTTCTGGTTTCAGTGACACCTAAGCCAAAATCTGAAGGTAAAGAGAGGCGGGAGGAGTGGCCTGCAGAGATTTGTGTGTGTGACGATCAGGAGGCATGAGGTAGCAGGGCATATCACGGGGACCAGAAGTGCTCAGTCTGCAGGTTCCAGTTGCAGACCATGTAAATAAGCGGAACTTTCTTTCTCTTTAGGAAGCTTGTAGAAACGATTACACCATTACAAGAGCTGTTTTCTTCTTATTTTTTAATTCCTTACCCAAGGTTATATTCATTGCTTTTAGAGAGAAAGAAGGGGTGAAGGGGAGAGAAAGAAATATCCATGTGAGAGAGAAACCTTGATTGGCTGCTTCCTGCATATGCCCAACCAGGGATGAAACCTGCAACCTAGGCATGTGCCCTGACTGGGAATTGAACCTGCAACCTTTTGGTGCGTGGGATGATACTCCAGCCAAGTGTGCCACCTGGCTAAGGCAAAAACCATCCTTTTTATATGATGAGGTGAAGTCTCATTCTATAGCAGGGGTGTCCAACCCGTGGTCCGTGGGCTGCATTCAGTCCAGGATGGCTGTAATTGTGGCCCAACACAAAATTGTAAATTTACTCAAAACTTTTTTTTTGCGGATCAGTTTTCACTAGTGTTTGTGTATTTAATATGTGGCCCAAGACAACTCTTCTTCTTCCAGTCTGGCCCAGAGATGCGGAAAAGTTGGACACTCCTGCTCTATAGGATGCTTGACTTTCCATTGCCAGGACCCAAGGAGCAATGCGGCTACCAAAGTAGACAGAGCTGCTAGACAGAGCTGCGGGGCAGAGGGTCTTCTGAAAACGTCAGCTCTTCGGAGTTCCTTGTCTGCCAGGAAGGAGCCATTTTTGTAGAGTGTATTGAAGGCCAGACAAGAAGTTGGTTAACAATCAGTTGACTAAAGTGTAGTGTTTAAAAAGAGAGATTACCAGCAGAGATGCTTAAGGGGAAAAACAGTGGGAACAGGATGGTCCAGGAGCTGGACAAGCTTCTGCCATTGGCCACCATGGTGAAAGGTTATCTTTTTTTGTGGGGATCGGGTTGAAATTTTAAAATCAATATATATGTACACACTCACATGTATATATTGAAAACTGTTCATTGTATTTAATTGTGTGGAATAGCAGCCTATAGGTCTCATAAGAGTTCGGATTCAGTTCTTCTTCCATCCTTTTGTCATCTTTATCACCTTTATCAACTCTAGATAACGACCTATTTAGGGATCTGTTTCTTTCTACTTTAAATGTGAACTGGGTAAATTTCAGTCTGACTGTTAGAACTGAGATTACGGTCTCCTGCATGGGTGCAAGCTCAGCTCTGCATAGGAGTGCTGCCCATGGAAACGAGTGGCTAACTGGGTTCTCCACTCTATCCTGCCAAGGAACCTCGCATTACTACTATCACTTGTGCTAGTACCATGACTTTTACTACAAGTTCTAAAACTATTAACTAACCTTTGCATATTGCTTTTAAAAAATGTTATAGAAAAGTTACCAAGGCAGTGTAAAGTTTCCACATGCCCTACTCCCAAACCCCCTATTATTGACACCTTGCACTATATGGTGCATTTGTCACAATTAATGAGCAACGCTGATAACTTTTATATGGAGTTAGCTCCCTACTTTATTCAGATTTCACTAGTTTTCCCCTAAGTCCTTTTCTGTTCCAGTTGCCACCCTGGACACCACATTATATTTCATCATCACGTCTCCTTAGTTTCCTTTGGATTAAAATTTTTTTTAATTTTCCTCATTTTTGATGGCCTTGCTAGCATTGCAGTACATTGGCTAGGTATTTTATAGAATAGTCTCATTTTGAGTGTGACTGAATTTTTTTATAGTTAAGAATAAAGTCATGACTTTTGGGGAGGAAAGTCACAGAGGCGAAGTGCCTTTCTCAACATGACCTACCAAGGGTGCACACTGTCGACTTGACTTGTGACGGATGATGTTCACCTTGTCTGTTGCTTTAGCGAGCTATAGTTTACATGTAATTCAATTCACCCACTTAAAATGTCCAATTTAAGAGTTTTTAGTGTATTCACTAAAAGAGAGTTATACAACCCTCACCACAATCTAATTGTAGAACTTTCTCTTTACCACGAAAGGAACCCCCTTCCATTAGCAGTTACCTCCCTCAAGTCTTCGCTAGCCTCAGGCAACCGCTACTGTACTTTTCCCCTGTTCTGAATATCTTACATGAATGGAGCCAGCAGCCTTCTGTGTGTGACTGGCTTCAGTCATTTAGCATAATGCTTTTAAGCTTCATCCATGCTGTGATGTGGACCAGTGCTTCATTCCTTCTGTGTTGAGTGACAGTCCATCTTATGTATTCAATATATGCCACATTTTATTTTTCTGTCCAGTTGGTTGGTTTCTACCTTTTGCTTATAATGAACAACACTGCTGTCAAGGTATGTGTACAAATTTTTACATGGATGCATTTTATTTTTCTTTGGTAGACCCAGGAGTAGAATTGCTGGGTTATATATTGCTTT